>JAOEHY010033968.1:17047-32884 GCA_025447955.1 Psilopsiagon aurifrons | reverse complement strand
GTGGTGAGGCACTGGAATGGGTTGTCCAGGGAAGTTGTGAATGCTCCATCCCTGGCAGTGTTCAAGACCAGGTTGGACATAGCCTTGGGTGGCATGGTTTAGTGGGAGGTGTCCCTGCCCATAGCAGGGGGATTGGAACTGGATGATCTTAAGGTTCTTTCCAACCCTAACTCTTCTATGATTCCAAGTCATAATAAGGTGGTACATTGGTCACTTCTTGCAGTAGCCAATTCAGCCCCTTTGAACTTTTGGAAACTGATGCTTGAATGCACCATGGACCTACTGTGGCTGAAATCCTACTGTAAATATTGTTTTCTTGCTGGAGAACATTGCTAGGCTTGTAGTCACTGGGAAGATTTTCCTTGGCAGTAAGACCATCATCTGAATTACAATGTGATGTCATTATATCATCTGCAACATCTGTAGTCAGGATATATTTGGCATTTCAAGGTTGGGAGGAGGGAGAAAGCATCCTCAGCAACACAGCAGTGCTGGAGCTTGGAAAGAGCCGCAGGGGAATTAGGTTGCCTCCAAACACAATGCTGCTTTCAAATGCTTATTGTGTGGTGAGGAATGGCCTCTGGAAACTATTATTTTAGAAACAACAACAGAAAACATCACTCTTTTGGGGAAACTTAGGACAGTCAACTGTAATTGCAGGGTCCATAGAGGAACACAAATAGAAAATCATAATGATAATGCTGAGAGTTAGGGAGCAAGGGTTTCGGGTCATGCACTGCAAGGAGATAAGGCTTCTCAAACACTTCAGGACAAAACTGGGATCACCTAGGCAGGAGACTAATTATAGAAGAGGCTGGCTGTGTTTACATTAGACAAAATCAAAAAGCCCAAGCTGATTCATCTTTTGGTCTCCTGCCTCTGCGCAGGCTGCTTCCTCCCATCCTATGGCTGAATCAAAGGACGTAACTAAGAGCCTAGTCCTGTTCCTTTAGATTTATTGCTGCAGTGTCATTTCTCCCTCCTGCAGCTGGTGATAAGATTTTATTTTTGCTTGAGGCTCTTCAATCATAAGGCTGGCTTTGTGCTCATCATTTGTGCCATTCGTGCCTGTTGCTCTCTCCATCCTAGTAAATAACAAGGAAAAAAGAGTGACTTGTAAGCCTTAACACACCCCTGTGATCATTCCAGATTAGTGATTGCCATTAAGGGATATTGAGCTCCTATTTTGACTAGATAAAAACAGTTATTATCATGCTGTTCACTTCATTTTCCTGATATCCATTTTGAATGACAAATGCAATATATATTTTATAAGGTTCATTTAATTTCTGACCATTATTAGCAAAAGCAGAATAGCAGAGCATGTACAGAAAAGAGGGAAGAGTGAAGCTGTCAGGTAGTGAAGATGAGAGACTCCCTTATCTTCAGCCATGCTGCTGTCAAGCAAGAGCCTGATATATTGCAGATTCTTTTTCAGGAATTCATCTCTAACCTTCAGGGTGAACATCACTGCAAGCAGCTTGAATCACCCAATCCACTTATGTTATGCCATTTTTTTCCAGGCACACCAGAATTAAAAGCATATTTTAGATTTATTTTCTACTAAGCTCCCCCGCCTTTTTTCTTCCTTATGATGCTGCTTGGAAGACCTGAGCCTTCCAAAGCTGAGACAGCCGGCGAAACACAGTTACAGAGGTGCAAGGATGTTACAGCATGAAGCAGAGAAAATGAGGCTTTGGCAATAACGGGTAGGGGGAAAAATGAAGATGTTCCTTTCAATTAAGCATGCTTTTCAAAGAGTATTTAATGTTTTGCTGCTGGGTAAAATAGCTTAACTATTTCTGATGCTTGCTAACAACTGCAGAAGTGGATGAATGGAGAAAACGGCTTTCTCAATGATGGCCAGGAAAAAAGATGATAAGAAACTGTGATAGCTCCATGTTTCCGAAACACACTTTTTATCTGAAATATCAGGCTCTAGAGGATAAAACAGAAGCAAGCTCGTTAGTTATGAAAAACCTAACTAAGAGTATTTTGTCACCAAATTTTGTAATGAACAGCCATTAAAACTCATTTCCACACTAGCCATGAAGTTCCAAGGACTTTAACCATCTTTATTTATATCATGTTGAGCAAGTATTTCTCTAGAGCCTGTGTGAGGAAGGCCAGGGATGAAGATTTCACAACAGGCTTACTGCAAAGCAGATTTTCCTAAGTCACCTCTGTGGTAATTCAGCCAATTACCCAATTGCAACCCCCAATTGCTCCTTTTCCACTCCCATTTAATTCTTTCACTCTTTAAATAAACATTTTCTGTACCTAGAGACTATTAGCGAGCTCCCTCCATGCTCCTCTTTTTCTGACTAGATTTTGCCCACTAAGTCCTGAAGTAAATGTCTGGTCCTTCGTGCTGCCCTCTGCCAGGTATTCCTTTCCAAGGATCTCTTGCACTGTGGTACCTTACACCTCTCCTTGCAATGAATTCAGCCAGAAGACCTGCTTATCTAACAACCATCACTCCACTTTGTTCTTTACCCTTCTGGAAAGAGGAAAGTATGTGTTTAATACCTGTGCCCTTCTTTCTTCCAGACTCTGAAGTACATTGGTGTGCTCATGTTGCTTTTGCTGAAGCCAGAACTGAGTCAGTGTGTATGGCACAGAGGGGAGTACATGCAGAGAAGGTGGTCTGATTTCTCCATTGGGGCTAATTCATCACATGCCTCCGTCACCTGCATTCACCATCCCCATCAGGAGGGACCCTTAGTCTACAAGCACTTTGGTGACCATGCTGCAAGGGATGGAGCTACCTGGCTTGTGGGGAGGTCCTGGCTGCAGAGCACAGGTGCACAGCCCCACTGCCTGCAAGCAGTCATGGCAATCTCAGAGGTGATTTTAGGTGTCACGTTGCTGCAACTGCTGCCCCAGCAGCTCTGCCCACAGAGATGCAGCTGGGTACAGAGACCTCCATTCTTTCCTCAATAATGGTGTAATGCAGCCTCGACTGCTAGTGGCATGTATGAAGTGACAGAAACCAGGGAATCAAGATAGGAAAGGGTATATATGCATGTGTCTACATGGTATTTGAACATATTTTAAATTTAGGGATTTTAGCATCTTAAATAAGGTTAACTGCATTACAAACAGGCTGTGTTAAACAGATAGTAACTGTGGGTTTTGACCTAAAGCTCCTTTATGCCTATCACATTTCTTTTTTCTGATACCATAGCAAAGGAAAAATAAGAAGAAAAGATGGAAGTAGGTATTTGAAATGCATTACCATGAGTGTAGCTTTCTTTGTGTCGTTTTTCACAAGTATGACTGTGAAGGTACACAGGGGAGCCTGTAAGTTGAAGGGCTGCTTTAAGTAGGATTTGATGTTTATAGGATTGTCAGGAGTCGGCAGTGGTTATAATGAAAAGACTCAGATTTTGAACTGCATTACAACCAGATGAACGGCCTCAAATGAAAAATAGTGCTGTGAAGCTGTGTAGTATTGAGAATGGGCTAAATTCTATGTCCGATAGAATCATAGAATCGTTTAGGTTAGAAAAGACCTTTAAGATCGTAGAGTTCAACCATTAACCCAGCACTACCAAGTCCACCACTAAACCACGTCCCTAAGTGTCACAGCTACATGTGTTTTAAGTACCTGCAGGGTTGGTGACTCCACCACCTTCCTGGGCAGCCTGTTCCAATAACCATATATTTTTAAGACTAGCTATAGCAGCATATGTAATGATCTGATATCTTTCCTGAACCGTATGTCCAGTATAACTGAATTAAAACTGGATTTCTATTTGCTACATGTGTTATGTATTTTTAAAATAATGGTAATTGTGAGAGCTCAGTAATTTCATAATTATTATCTCTAGTGAACACAATATTTCTGTTAATAGAATTTCATTTCCTTAAATTCAAAGTCTTCAAGAATTCAGTGAGCGCCTTTCTCCTGTTTTTATTCTCTAGACTGCTATTTTCATAGCAAGTTCAATAATTTGAAGTTTCAAATAAAGTCAGATATATTGTATTGCACTGAGCCTCTTCTCTGATAATATAAGTATGTAAGTATTTCTGCATAAAGATCTTTTCAGAGATTTCCTATTTGGTGGGTACTTTTACACGAGCCTTTGAAATCCACTTCCTTTATGTGCATACCAAAATGCAAATGTAATAGTAGCTATACATGCATATAAAATTGAGCAATATATGCAGGAAATACTGCACACTCAAAGGTACGTTGAGCTCCAGAGTTATTTACAGCAGCATTTTTTTCAGTTGTCACCCCATAAATCTTGAGAGCATTTGCTGATGGAGAGCAGGCAGGAACCAGAGCTCTGAGGAGTGCTTTAGGGTATCACTGGCTGGCTGGATATTGACACATTCTGGGGTCAGGGTTGAGCATGCTAGCACAGGCTGGGGCAGGCAGAAGGCTCCTCTCATCCTCTCTGACCTGTGTCTGTGCCAAAGGGGCCAGGATAGGAGGTATCAGTGGGTGCAAGCTCAGACGATGGGTCTCTAGGGAAAAGATTAGCACAGTCTCCAGCAGAGTTCATTTATTGCTAGCTCAATAAGCTTTCATCATCCATTATGCTGGGGTTTTCACTATTATCATGGTGTTTTCATTAATAATCCCTTTTTTCTGTAGCCGTTTATTTTAATGGCAGAAGGGTTTTCCCCAGTGCCAGCAGATTACTTACTCATAGAGACATGACAACAGGCATGGCATGAATTTTTGAGCACCCCCACTTCACAGCAATCATTTACACTCGTGAGCTCTCAGACAGTCGCCATGGCTCTTCAGGAGCTCACCTTAGGAGTGCAAAGACTATAAGGAGTAGCAGTACTTTGTTTCCAAAGCCCCTCGCCCAGTGCGTCTATGATAATTGTATTCTCTGGCATGTGGAGTTTCAGCTGCCTTCACCTTACTCCATAAAGGGTGGGAGCTGGAGACAGAAGGCTATGTTACCAAAGACCTGCTGAGTCTGATGAGGTATATAATCAAGAGCAGCTGGAACACCATGTTCAGCGTGTAATTTCAAACAGAAGTTAATACGCTGTAGGAAAACATCACAGAAAATTCATCTCTTGAAGAAACAGACACATGAACAATCTCCCTTCCCTCTCTCCTTGAGACCAGGTCCAGAGTCTAAGCCTGGTTCTCCACCCTAAAGAGGATCACAGTTTTATGTCATGGCTCCTCCCTGCACTGCTATTCACCTTCTTGATTTTCATGAACTCATCATCCCCGGTAGCTTCCCTTCGGCAGGTTCCCAATATTCTTGCAGGCATCTTCCTTTCCTGGGCCAGCAACCTTTTTCCAGGCACTGGCTTTGGGTATATTCTCCTGACATGGGATTTTATGTGGAAGTAGCAAACCCATCTGTACTCTGCAGGTATTTCTGTCCCTTATCTCGTGGCTCTGAGGCATGAACTGGCACTGTTGACCCTGACAGAGCTGGGAGCAGAGGGCCTTGCTAAGCCTAAACCTTTGTTCTAGAGCACTCATGTTCCTTTTGCAATGTCAGACTGCAATTTCAGCTGCATCCAAGTGCAAAATGGTTGCTCTGCTATAGCCAGTCCGAATGGCTGCAGATTGCACTGCAAAGTGTCAGGATGCTGAGCAGAAAAGCAAAATACAGCCACAGCTATGGACACAGTGCCTTGCCACTTTCACATTTTTCCTGCCTGCCTTCTGAGTCACAGCATTCTGCTCAAATGGAAATAAAAAGCCCTAACAGAGTCAAGCCATCAGAGGGAGGATGGCTGCAGCACAGTGTGCTGTGTTCCTCATTTCCTCTTGTACCAACAAAAGCACAAGGCAAGCCCTAGCTTCAGATGCTTCACTCTTATCAGTGAAGTGCAAAGCAAGGAGTGCTTCATTTAGTTTTCCAGATGCAGGCATGAACTGGCATTTAGCAAAGCATTTTGCCTGGTCAGATGGAGTACTCTGGAAGTGGTGAGTATGGAAGCGGAATAAATACAGAAATACAAGTTGTTCTTTTTCGTAAGGGGGTCACTATTCTGACCACAACCACACAGACTCCTTTACAGGTGACGGCTTGGCAAGGTGAATACATTCCTCCCTCCCACACTCTCCTTTCTCTTTGTCCCTCCTGCTAAGCATCTGGTGCAGACAGCAAATCATAAACCATCCTGTGTTTACTGGAATTCGAATGCCTCAGCGTAGTGACTGGTGCAGAAAATGGAAGGAACTCCTTGTAGCTCAGAGGCATTCAGGACCAGCAAGCTGCCCACTTTGGAAAGCAGAACACAGTGGCTGCCTGGTGGAGAAGAGCAGAGGTAATTGCAGGAAGTCAACTAATTCATGCAAAATGGAGCTAATAATTAATGGTGGGGTACACAACTATTCTATTGCAGTGCTGAACAATACTTCCAAATCATGTTCGAAGGCTGACATGTAATGAGAGTGTGAGTGAGTAACTGAAGCAGAAAGTGTCCCACTAGGTGAGTTGATTTCCTTCCTTGCCCCTGCTCCTTCAGCTGGAGCCAGTCTCCACTTCTCTGGCTGACAGGACAGTGTCATCGGTTACTGATAAATACACTGCTATTAGAAGGGAAAGTCAAAGAATCAAGTCCAGCTGGGATTGCTGCTGGCTAGATATTACTGTAGTTCAGCTCCTTTGCGCTCATGTTTGTCCGGGAGAGACAGAGAAACTCAGAGACCTGGCCCTAAACTGGGATGTGGCCACCCAAATCACAGCTGCAGTCAGTCTGTATTGCTGATAAGTGACAACAGAAAAACAGTACACCTGAAAGGTGGGAGATGCAGAGGATGATAGTTTTGTCTCACAGGTTTTCAGTTCTGCTTTATTTCCTGTTTCACATCTTCAAGTGCTGCAGGTACACTTCAGTGCAGGTTGATACTGGATGGGAGATATGTTTTATTTTAATTCCTGTTTAAGTGTCTAGATATAGTGTTAAGAGGAGTTTGGTAAAAGAAGAGAGCAAAGAACAGAACAGTCATGGGTGTAGAAGGTTCTCAGTGAGGGGGCAGTGAATGACAGGGAGAAACAGGAATATAGAGAGGGATAAGGCTCGAACACTTACACAAAGATGAAAACTCTGTATCTTGTCTCAGTATCCCAGCGTCCCACATGCCAATACAAGCAGCTCAGCTCCATGTATGTGTTTGGCTTGTGTATGAAGTTTCAGTCACCAGGATGCAAAACAGTAATTGTTTGGGCTTTAATGGGCTTTCAGTCTTCTTTCATGAGGAAAAACAAAATCCTAAAATTACATCTTCACTTGGCACTTAAAGCTGCAATTTTTAAGCTGCATTAGCAAGCACCTGCACTAACATAACAAATATGCTGAAAGACACTAATATTTAAGTCATGAACAGGTACTTCATGTTGGTGCCTGTTTGCTGGATGCTTTGCTTATACAACCATGCAAATACTTCCTGGAGAATAAATTACCCAGCCAATTTCCTCTGTTTTCCTGTTTGTAAATTGCTTCTGAGTAGCTCCTGTTTCTCTTGAATGTTCTTTTAGTAAATACATTAGGCCATAGACAAGCAGCCTGTTGTGACTGCTTGGTTTTTTTGTAAGGCTCAAGTTGTTTTCATTCATTTTAATTTTATACAAAAGCTATTTCTATTTTCTTATACATGAAAGTTTCATAGTTTCCATTTAAAATTATTTCTTCTGTCAAATAATTCTATTTCAGGGAGCTCAGTGACCCCAGATTAAAGGCTGTGCAAACTCCAGTAAGCAGGAGATGCAACTCCCTCAGGGATTCAGGAACACCTCTTTACTGCCAGATCTATACATTGATCTTCATGGCATCTCCGGGGCTACTTTGGTGCCCATGGTAGCTCCCAAATGCTTCATTCTAAAACATGAATAATACCGGGCTGGAACAGACCAAAGGCTGGAACACAGATCACACATCTCTGTATGTGGAAAGAGGGGGGGCGGTTCCCATGGAGATGGCTAAACCAGACCTTTCCCATTCACAGACTATCCCAAACCCATGGAGAACCTTTGCTGTGCTATTTGGAAAGAGTCATGCAAAGCAGCCACTGCTTCTAATAAGGCTCAACCCATACAGGCTCATGGCAGAGTATTTCCCATATTCCTGTGTTTATAGGATAAATTCATAAGGATATATCCTCAGCTCTCTCCTGTGGTTTGTTTTCTTTGTCTTTCTAAACAGACAAAGCAACAGCTTCAGCTGTTCCCAGGTGCCTGTGGACGCTGCTCTCACAGAAGATACTGGATGGGGCTCCTTCAGCCAGATCTATGGCTGTCTTTAAAGGCTCCCTTTAAAATGTATTGTGTGGTGTAGGTGCCTTTTGGCTGTACAGCTCTTCCTCCACAAACATTGGACAGGCATTACAGCCCAAGAAGAGCCTGATAATTAGGAGATACTGCAGATGCAAGTGCTCTCGTGGTTGTCTTTGCTGACCTGCTTCATTTACACACACAGCACGTTTAACCTCACAAACCACAGCTACTTCAGCAAGCAGTCCCAGGTCCTTATGCACTGGCGTGCATTACCCAGTCATGTGCCTGCTCCCTTCTCTTGTAAGGGTCACTCATGACCGTGCTGCAATATGGAGTTTGGGACTTTAAATTAGCCACATGGGGTAGGGCATGATTTTCTCTTTTGCATATATGAAAAGAGGCATACCTGTAGCAGTTGGATACAAACTCATCAGCAGCTTCAGATTTTCACCAAAGCTACCCAGCAGTTTTGATGCTGTTTTGCCAATAAGCGTCTCAAATGTTGAAATTGTTTGTCTTTCACAAGGATTCCTTGTTTTCAAAGGATTTCTTTTTGCACTCTTGAAAAATACACAAGTTCTAACTATTTCTAATGCAGTCATCCCCAAAAGTTGTTAAATGCAGTAACCAATGTTCAAGAATATTTTAACAAGAATATAAGAAGACTTTTCCCTTGAATAAAAACTGAAGACTGGCTTTATTGGTATTCATTAAGCCACTCTGCTGCATTCCACAAACATTTGTGTTTACCAGAATGCTCATAAAAAGGAAAAAATGTTGTAAACATTCAAGTGAATGTGGATTTATACAAAAACTTTTGCCCTCAGAATATTGAAGCAGCTGCCTTAAAATATCTCTCTTGATTTGGAAGGGATCTGGTGAGAGAATCAAAATACTGTATAACACTAATCACTAGTGGTAAATAATCTAAATAACTCCACTGCCCTTGGTATACTTATTCTGAATTTATAGACACATACTGAAACCAGATTCGAGCTTTTATTTTTACAGGCCTTTATTTTTTATCTAAAATGGCTTTCAGAGAAAATACTTTGAATCAAGTTCTGTCATGTTTGTTTGTTCTGTGCATTATAAAACTGTTAAGCAAGATTAAATCTGTGCTTGGTCTTGGGACTGAAGATAATGTAATAATATGACTTACTAATAAAACTTATTAAAATTGCATCAGATAAAATTATGCTATATTGCAAGATCAGCAAAATACTACTTTATCTCTGAAAATGTCTCATTTTCAATGAAGTTTGCCTTAAGAATGGCAGCTATAGACTGCTGTGTTGTGCCCCCTCAAAAAATGGAGACATATTTCCTAGCTTCTAAGGTATGAAACAAAGATGGCAAAATCTCTGCAAGACGTAGGTCTTGCAGGGACAAAAAGATCTATCTGAGACAGCAAGGAGCCACAAAAATTGCACTCTTTGTGTGGTATCTAGTCATCCTTGTGACAAGGAATCTGCAGTCCAAAAAGCTCTGGCAGAACAAACTCAAGCTGACAGTGACTGACCTGGATTGGATAAGGTTCCCTCAGCAGACTCAAACTCCTCAGGAACAGCAGGAGAGCCCTTTGAAACGGGGACACAGACCAGGAGTTCTCAGGAGGAAGATATCTCCTTTTCCTTAATTAAACATGGACCAAATGTTTTCAGAGCAATGAGTATCTGAAACACTTGTTTCATGGGGAATTTAGGATTTTCTCAGGACATTTGTTACTGATCTGGAATAAAGTTTTTTTCCTTCTGGCAGAGTTTCCTATTAAATGAGGGTATCTCAGGTTGAATCAAAGTATTAACAAACTGCTAATTTTGTTGTGTATCTTTGTGATGATGGTGTATCATGATGTGAAGAAATGTTTATGTAGCAGATTCAGAGATTTCAGCATGAGAGACCTTCAACTGGCTTTATAGCACCAGTAGCTTTATAAAATAGCATAGAAGCCTGACTGCAGCAAGCAGGACACTGCAGATTCCAGCTTCCTCCATGAGAACCGAGAGCATTTGGTCATGAAGAGTACAGGTTTTCAACCAGGTGTTAAACTTGCTTAATCTTATGGGCCAGGATGTTTGTCTACTGGCTGAGGGTCTAACACTTCACCTAGACCCCTTTTCTGAGTAGCAAAGAGGAAATGTGGCAAGAAATACGGAAGGATTTTCTTGTCCAAACACAGGGAACAGAGGGATTTCTCAAATCAGACATCTTTTGAGGATAGCATCATGTGCCTAGACTGCTGCTGGTCAGCTGTACTGGCCTGTCTGGTCAATGAAGATGCTAGATTCAGAGCTCACTTTCTACCTTACAAGTGTGTGGACCATCAAAGGAGGTGCTGAAGGAACAGATTCTCTCATCCTGAGGACCAGGGTCTGGACTTATTCACTGCACTTTGTTTCCCATCTAGCCACTAGAAGAACAGCCTGGCTTGAGGCAGACCTAAATTATCTACCTGTATTTCCTGCACTGGTCATTGGCCTTGCTATTGAAAAGAATCTCTCTATAGAGATTTTTATCTCTGTAGAGATTCAGTAGCCGCAGCAAGAGAAAGCTACAAAACAGCACCCTGGAACAATTCTTTTCCTCAAGTTACATATTTTCAATCCCTTTTTCAAAGCACTTGAAATTCTCATTTCAAAGTCATGGAAATAGTAACTAATATTGAGTAAAAATAATGAGATATATTTAAACAAAAGTTAGAAAATGCGGTGAATAGCCACTGGCAGTGATATTCCTGATTACCTGACTGTGCCAGAACAGGCAGCTCACAAAAAGGAGCTACCACCTCAGAGATTTCACATTTCCAAGTCAAAACTGTAGCAGATATAAAGTGGGTCAATGAAATTTTACATTTCTTTGGAGAACTTTTAAATCAAACACTGTGCCATGTGACTGCATCTATACATTCTTTAGCATCCAGGACATGCGGTCAGGAGGTTAAGAAACCTGCTTTTAACCTCAAGCTGGCCGATTAAATGGGCGAATCATGAGGGCTGGTTGTGCTTCGGTGAGCTGAGAACAAAACCCCTTCTGTAAATATTAACTCAGATAAGATGCAAATCCACTGTGGCTGCATTTCTGCCACCCATGTGCTCCAGCCACTGCATTTTAAGGGATACATAACAGTAATATTAAACTTGAATCTGTTGAGTGCCATTACACAGACAAAGAGCAGTCACCTCTGTAAAGGTATCATTCTATTTAACTAAAACTAATCGAAACATATGGTACGACATAATGTGGAAATTTCGGTTACTTTTGCATATGTTAAGTTATGGAGAGTTTGTTTGTCAGGAAACAGTGTTCAGCAAACCAATCTTCACTGCACTGTATCACCACTGTGTCCATGCACATGACTTCCATGGGCAAATCATGCTGGGAAGTCTGAGCAAGGTGATCAATGAAGCAACAGAAGATGATACTGATGAGAGAATAGAAGTGATATTGTTTAGCTGGTAGTCAGCTATTTCTGATAGAAATTCTGGTAGGAGCTTCTTGAAAGATTTGGCTACAGAGAGGGGAAGATGCTTCTCAGCATATATGGAAGGAGTAGTCTGCCTGAAAGGAACCACCGAGACAGGTGAAAGACTGTTCTCATAGATTAAAAACATTAACCTAAGCAGAGGTTAATGTTTCAGAACACCTCAATACTTTTTGCAAGCTGGCTAAACAGTGACCAACAGCACTGGGAAAAGGAGAGGGTCCCATCCCAGGTCCAATCAGCTGCATATTGTATATACTAGGAGAAATAATTTGGGATCAAGAGGGGTTGATTTGCTCCCACTCCTTTTAGACATTCAATCCTTTGATTTCCTAATTGTGTCAGGAAGGAACATCAGTCAGCTAAAATGTGGGGTTTTATCTTTGAATTTCCCATCTACTCCTTTTTAACAGTATCTTGAACTACTCTTGCTTTCAATAGAAAAAAAAAGTTACTTCCCAAGTTAAAGAAGCAAGACTGAGAGTTAAATAAAAAACCCAGCCATCTTCATATACATATTTCTACTAGTTATTTGCATTACTGCAATGTAAAAGGAGAAGGAAAAGAAAAAGGAAGAACTGGCTGGTTTAATCTAGGCTCCCCACTTACTGCATAGCAAGGTTAATCAAAAGGTCTCAGTAGGGATTCCTTGCACAGTCTGCTCGTGTTACCATTTTAGAGTTACTCTGCAGGAGTTTTGCTGTGTTTTTCGTCTTTACTCAGTGGCAGCAGTTTTTTCTGTCCCTTTGTACAGTGCCACTTAATAGATTGAGGATGCAAGGAACTTCCTGGCATGTAAACAGAATACTGTAGTTGAGACAGTAGATTTTCAGTTTGAATATGTTTCCACTAAATGTATCTCAATTTTTAGAGCATTTTGATTTCACTCACAAGATCCTGTGTGCTACTTTCCTGATTGTGTTCTTTCCTGTTTCATTATTTTCTCCTGTTTCTTTCACTTTTCTTTTGACCCTTCATCCCCCCCCTTGGCTTCTTTGGCTTTCACTTGTATGCCATGATTATCTTCTGCCTCTAGTTCTTTTCATTCCACTCTCTTTCATTAGCTTTTGCCTCTATTTCTTTCTTCATGTTGTCATCTTCTTTGCCCTCACATCCTTCACTTTCTAGCAAAGTGCCACAGTGGCAGGAATTACTGTGGAAAATTGGAGATATATGTCCTTTGAGGGTAGAAGAATTTATCAACAATCAGGCTTATGAATGAAAACCAGCTTCTATTTCAGAAAAAGAGCTAAAATATTAGGAGAGAGGGAATTGTTTGAAGTCTGCAGCTGAAGGTCAGTTTAGAAGTCAAGGTGATAGGCTCTGTTTTGCCTATACTTCAGGCTTGATGCACGACCTTGAGTAAAATACCCAACCTTCATGTGCCAGGATAAGCAATTTACCTACCTGTTAAAATTACCATAACCATATTTCTGTCTTGGGAGTGCTGCAAAGTTTAATTAAGCTTGGTAAGCACTCGAACATTCTTCATTTAGCATAATTACCATCATTATGCATTAACCCCACCATGCGGTTTCAGGCAGGTGGCGTCTTAACTACTCTGTTCTAGACTTAAACATGACAGTATCCTTCAACTACATTTATCCAATAATTAAATTGCTTTGAAAAACATATTAATTACAGCTGGAATTACAGTGTTTGGTTGAAATCTTTAAAAGACCTCTGAACATCGCAAAAGCGCTGAACAAATATGCAGCTGCTGAACTCACCCATCCCCTCTCCAGAGATGAGAGGAGGCCCAAACTCTCCAGGTAACTATGTACATCTGTCTTCACATGCCTCCACCTGCCTTTCCTTAGCAAAGGACATGCCTTTTTAAGGGGCTCAGATGCTTCTTGATTGCTTATGTCAATAAATTCAGTGCCTCCATGTTGAAAAGGCTGTTCTGAGACAAACCTCTACCTTGTAATCACTCCAAAATACCTTCAAACATGATGAGATGCTTCAGCTTCCGCAGCAGATGGGTGCCGTCAGCCACCTTTTCTGTGATGGAGTTTGATGCCAGCAGCACACTGGCAGCCGGCAGCCTGCCACGCTCACTAGAGAGGGCACGACAGTGGGGCTGCAGAGCTGTGTGTCACACAGGCTGCCTGAAGGAATCGCCTGGCTCTGGCTGTGTAGCTGTAAAATGTATCCTTTGGCTTCACAGGAGAGTTAGGACAGTGGCAGCACTCTGGGATTAGGTTTGATTTCAACACCCTGTCTTGTATAAGCACCTATTCACTGTAACCCAGTTAAACAGAGGGAGGACTAGAATTTAACACAGCTTTGCACAAAGATTTTACACAAATGAAATCCAGGTAATTTTTTATATCAGAGGTGGATAAACCTCTTTTAATTTATTTCTGATAAAGATGCAGGCTGACATTTTGCTCATAACTCTGAACTACTCCCTTCAAGATATTTCCATGTCACTTCTTTTCACAAAGATCTGGATAAGATCTCATTTCTGAGACTCTCAGCTGACATGGCTTTCATACCAATTCCTCCTCCCTGACAAGAGACGCTAAAACCTACTTCTGCTATGCACCTCAAAGTGAAATTCAGTACCTTTTTGTCTGACTGTTTATAATTTCTTGCAAATACTGAAATCCATTTCCCTTGGAAAAGGTTTGTCTTTGTATGACAGGCATACAAATAGGCTGTATTATAGTACTCTATTCACTGGTGCAGCTTAGCCTGGAGATAGAAAGGAATTCATTTTCTATATTTTCCCCAAGGGTCAGCTCTACATTATCCCAGTTCCTAACTCAAGAAGAATGGGCAAAAGGAAAAAAAAAAAAAAACAAAAAAGAACTGGTATATTGCATCTGACTTAATGTTAGTGACCGAGAGCACAAACCTCCCCGCTTGGTGAATTGAATCAAAGTAGAATCAAGAGTGTAAGATTAGGCAGAAAAGCACTGAGTCATCTGAATTTCAATAATGGCAACTTACACAGTACTATTAATATCTTTTAAATATTAATGGTGAACTCTGCTTGCTGACTTAACCATGCTGCCGGGTATGCCCCACAGGTCAGAAAAATTGCATTTTCTTTTCTCTCTTTTTTTTTTCCTTGTCAGCCTTTGACATGCTCATCTAGGCTTCTTTCTAAAAACAAAACCAAAAAATTACCGTATTATCACACTAGGACACTTCTGGCCCTGTAAAGCAAAGCAGCTTATCATGACAGTGAAGAATCAGTAGACAATGATCAAGATATTATTATCTTGCCTATTTTTTTCCACTAAGATTTGAAGGAAACTAGTGCAGAAGCCTCTCAGGCATGTCTGTTGTAACTGCTCTTGCCACCTTGGCCATTACCTGTCAAAGTGTCATTTGGTTTTGCAGTAGTATCACTCGGCACTGTACAATTAGAGCCAGATCCCAGCTGATGTCTGCTTTCGCGGGTGGTAGCCATGATGGCTCCTCCTGCTGACCCTTAGGTATTCTTGCCATGGAAAACTTATCCCCAGTTTCCAAACTCCTCACAGTAGTCTGCAGGTGGCTCAAGGTTCTTCTGCAAGTTATGCTGACTGGGAGGTATTCCAGTAGCATAATTTGTGGCACTCAGAGTGATTTAGATGTGTCAGCAACTGCAGAGGTTGTGCTGATTATCAGAGAAGGATAGAAGATGGGTAGAAAGTATCACATAGTCTGTCAAAGTCAAGATAAAGATTTTTAGAAACAGAGCAGCAAAAATAAAGTGAAAAAGCACTACCTGGAGATTCCTATCCCCTGCCCACTCCCAGTGTCACCTTTTCAAGAGCTTGCCTGCTGAAGCAAGGAAGAAAGCAAGCTCTTCAAGAGCTTGACTGTGCCAGCCTCAGTGAAGAGTCATCATGTATCCACTGCCCCACAAGCCTGCCACTCCAGGTATGAACTTTCTGCGCAGTTATGCAGGCTGGGCAGCTCTTAAGCCCTGTTCTCAAAAGAAAGCCTAACTCTTACCTTATTAAACCACTGTATGCATTGCTATCCTTTTGGCACAAAGATAAAATGACACACCCAGGATCCCCTTTTTTCATCTCAATTCTGTACTCTAGAGAAATTCCTTGAACTACTGTCGTGGTTTAGGCCATAAATCAGCCACGCAGTTTGCTACATGGAGAATCAAAAGAATGCAACTCCCACAGGTTG
>JAOEHY010033968.1:0-16947 GCA_025447955.1 Psilopsiagon aurifrons | reverse complement strand
ATGGTCTCGAACCAGATCCTCTCCTACAGTGGGCCCAAGGTCTTCATTCTCACAGTCCCTGCATCTGCCTTCCAAGATTGGATGTTGTGGTCAGGGCGTTTGCCAGTGAAGACTGAGGCAAAGACATCATTAAGAACCTCAGCCTTCTCTAAATCCAGGGTATCCAGTTCTCCCAATAGCTTCCAGAGACAGTCCATGTTGTCCCTAGTCTGTCTTTCATTCACTACGTATCTATAGAATCCCTTCCTGTTATCTTTCACATCCCTAGCCAAGTTTAATTCTAACTGGTCCTTACCTTTCCTAACCTGGTCCCCAGCTTCCTGGACAACATCCCTATATTCTTCCCAGGCTGCCTGTCCTTGCTTCCACCTCTTATAAGCCTCTTTTTTCCTTCAAATTTTCCTCAGTAGCTCTTACCCATCCAAGGAGGTCTCCTGGCCCTCCTGCTGCACTCCTTCTAGTTGGGATGCAACACCCCTGAGCTAGTAGCAGGTGATCCTTGAATATCAACCAAGAGTCTTGGGCCCCTCTGCCCTCTAGGGCTATATCCCATGGAACCTTACTGAGCAGGTTCCTGAAGAGGCCAAAGTCTGCTCTCTTGAAGTCCAAGGCAGTGAGCTTGCTGCACGCTCTTCTCACTGTGCCACAAGACACATCTTTACCCACTTGTGAGGCTTTTGGGTCATGTCTCAAACCCCAAAAATGTAGCTGGAAAAACTTTCAGTGATTTCAGTGGCTTAGAATTTGGCTCAGAGAATAAATGTGAACTGAGGGTTGTAGAGTTCCAGTTATTACCAGTTACTGCAGTGGTAAATTTTATAGAGTTTACATTTCAGAGCAGGTGGTTTGCTAAGGTGTTTGATGAATTGTTGTATTTACCACCTGGTTTTGAACCTAAAGTGAAGGAGCTGTGGTTCTTTAACTTTTATAAACCAAGCTTATAAGCTGAACCTCTAAAATGGGCTTAGTTTTCAGCCTCCAGTTTCCTTACAAGATTAAAATTTCAGCCTGTATGATAGCATGTGCCTATTTCTTTTAATTGGCAGACTGAAAATAAAACCTAATGTATGCTTCTTCAAGAGACACCAATCTGAAGGCTACAGGAATAGCATCAGAACAGAGGTCCTGCTCCCAGCACCTGGCTCCCTACAGCCTCTGCTACCAATTCTTCATCCTCATAACAAAATGTCAGTATACCTTTTCAAATGACTGTCAATACTTACAGCTACTATTATGCAAACCTCTTGCTACATTATAATACACAGCAGGATGAATCACTGACGCATTACAGAACAGCATACACTGACTGTATTTAGAGACCCCCTGAGATAATCGCCAGATTTCAGAAGGTTTGTATCTGTAACTTCCTGGAAAACATAAAACCTCTACATGTTATTACTTTGTTGCTAAAGTTTAAAATAAGCAGCAAAGCAGCACAATTACTCTTCCACCATCCACTGGCCTGCAGCCTGGAAAGTGACTGGGACATCTCACAACGTCACACGACACTTCAAGTATGAAAATATATGTATATAATAATGACCTATGGGGCCAGTGCGAAGTTTTCTGCAACTTATTTTCCCCCTGTATTTTTGTCTTAAGTTTACAGATCTAAGCAATAGTGCTTTTTAATTTGGGCAAAATTTTTTCTTCCACTTGGTAGGGCTCTCCTTGGCAGCACATTCTTCTTGCTATAACCCAAATTTTCCAATTCTCAGTTTCATGCCATTACTCTTAAAACAGTTCTTCAACCTTGTAGTGCCCTAATTTATTCATATTCCCCCTTAATGTTTAAAGATTTCGAGTATTTTCAAATTTACTTCTGTTAGGCATCTTTTGGTCAAATTAATATATGCATTCACCCACTTTCCTTAAATAACAACCACATACTTTTCCCATTTAGCTTTTTCTCTAACTTGGCAAACTCTAAATTAGATGTTTGTACCACGGGCACACTTAAAGTTCAAAATGAGCATGAGAGGGGAAATAAACATCAACAAATGTAGCTTTGTTTTTTGACATATGAAGCTTATGAGGAACATTGCATGATCACTGGAGAAATTTAGAACTGTTTTTTACAGCTACAAAGAACGACTGTACACAAAAAGCAAGCCAAATACACTAAGAAACAACACCAGTGTTGTGTCCCAGTACTAAGAAAGTTGGAAAGTTTGCCTTTGTACACTGCGTTTGAAGACGATGACCATATTTGCTTGAAAAAAAAAACATCTGAATTGCCTTCATTACACATTTCTCATTATTAAAAAGCCTTGTGGGATATCTTAACAGTTTGTATATAACCAAGCTATAGCTTAGAAAAGTTGCAATTTACTGTGTACCTTGACTTACCATTTAAGCTATAAGCTTTGCAAAATAGTTAAAAAAAAGTACAGCAAACACTAGCAACTTATTTTGCTACTTGTCACTTTCAAAATCTAACAGCAGTACAAAAATACGAGCTGAAAGAGGAAAAACTTACTTAGAGGGTAACAGCGGAAAAGATGGACTAATTTCAGGTTTTATGCCCATTAAACATAGGAACTACCACCATAACTTTTTATTTAATAAATGTGCTACGAAATAGTTAAAAAGCTGCTTTTGTGAAAGAACTGGATAAAGTTACTCTAAAAAAAGCCAGGGCTTGTTAAACTAAAATTAAACCACAAACTTAGCTGAAGCCAGCTATGAGAGGGAACACTGGCAATTCCTGTCTCAGCAAAGCATTAAAAAAGTCCATTTTGGTAAGACTATAACTGAAGAAAACCTAACAGTTGTTCCAAGTAGTGGTACATGCTGAATTTCTCATGGGACTACTGATGTTTAGCAAATATTCCTGTATTTACAAGACTCAGTTAAAGAATATTCTTGATCTTGTAAATTCTTTGAGAATCCTTAAACAACTCTATTTGCAGAGGCGAGGGGGATTTATTGTCCCACCCGTCCCCAAAGTGACATTTCACAACAAGTTGCCCATCTCTAGGTTAGGCTGAAAAGCAACTACAGACATATATTTTTCCATAGACTCCTTATGATAGACAACCTGGAGTTTATTTTCCAGCGTTAAAAGTCTAGAAAGCAAGGTTTTTTTAGGAAACCCGAGAGCACAGTGAGGACATATATGAAGAACTGTTATACTAAAGGTTTATTTGTGCTGGAAAGGGCTAAGTAATTGTCTTTGCTATTTGAGTACAACATTTACCTTTGACAAATTGAATATTCAGATCAAGCACCTCAGTTAACCACAACACTGAAATACCGCTTCCAGTTCATAATATAATATGCTCAAGTTAAATAAATTAAAAACAAAAAAAACTATTTTTGACTGCTTACCCATAATGGTTTTGTGTGTTTTAAAGCATTCAGAAACTTCGCTAGGTGAACTGCATCACCCTCTTCTGAGCAATGAACATAAAGCATTTGTTTAATTTTCAACAGGAAAAAATGTGCCCACTTACATGATTTCTTTTGTTTTCTCCATCTTTTACAGATGTAATAACTGTCTCAGAAAAAACTGTTGATCCAGTTTTGTTATCTGTAACCTGATAAGGCAAAAGAAGAACAAAATATCAGACTACAATTTTTATTACTCCTTTGTCACTCTCAGTCCTACATTGTGCAATACTTACTCACCTGCTCCCTTTTTTCTCATTTTGCTGTGAAAATCCTAATCTGGATGAAAAAGTAGATTACAAGGCTACCTCTTTATCTATTCAAAATGTCACTGTAAGGAAACTGAGTGGGAGATGGTCTTTCTTTTATGACCCATGCAGTAGCTCTACCCGCGTTCTTTTTTAAGCAGGCACTTTTTTCAAAATGAATTATTATTTCACATTAACCTTTCATGACATGTGCCCCTACAGAGTGGTTAGTCAAGCAAATAAGAGACAATAAAACCCCAAAGCAATGATCATCAGGAAAAGTATATGCTCCAAATAATTTTATTTCTTCCCAAAACATGAAAAATTGCTTTTATTTTCGAAGAAAAGGTGCGTATGAACCAGCAGCTTGCTATATATGTTTTGCTATGTATGTTTTCTCATACCTTATCAATCTCTTGATGAGTCTGAACAGTTTTATTGCCAATTCTGGTTTCCGTGTTGGACTCATTATGGTAGTTGGGAGGTAGGTTTTCAAAGATTACTTCTGACAGTTTTTTTGCCCCTTCCTCTTCAGCTTCCATCTGCCAAATTTAAATAAAACAACTGAAAATTAGCAACTATTACACAACAGAGAACCAGCAGTGCTTCTTGTGCAGCCCTCGGTAACACCGTTTAATTATGCGATGCTTTAGCACAGATCCCCCTGTATGGGTGCGCTTACTCAGCTGTTTCAGACAGTGACAGCAGCAGCTTGTTTAATGGACTAGAAAAACAGTGATGAGCTAAACCCTTGAGCTCTGGACTGTTTAAGCCAAAGACAGTCCCTGTGAGGATAATGTGCGCAAAGGACTAGTGACAAGTTGGTATCTGCACAGGTTGATGCACAACTTTCTGTTTTACCCAGAAAACCACTGAACACTTCAGACACACTTTCCCATCTGACAAATAAAAGAAAATGTTCTGGGAGGGCAGAGACACAGCCAGAGCCCCTGAAGTCAACAGAAGGAGTCCTATAGATCAGGGTGCATACATCCAGAATTTCATTCTCCACTTCAGTTCCCACAGTCTTTGCCAGATGAAGGCTCAACAAGAAAGGGAGTGCTCTCTGAATCAGAAAACAGAGTAAGTTCAGCAAAAAGGCACTGTAAGCAGCACAAACTGTGAATAAGTTGCATCCCGTTGTTATCTGCAACTGCTGTAACTGAGCTAGAAGGCCACAAGATCAGCAAGGCTGAACAACAGGATTTTTCCCAAGACAAAATTTCTCTTTCTGGTATGTCTGTTTATTTCAAATGACAGCTGCCAACCTTTTTGTGTGCAAAGTTTTTATCTGCTAAGATGCAGTCCAGACAACCCTATATTTTGTGCTGTATACAGACCATTCCTCAATCCAGAACTGACAATAGAAGAATAAAACAGGCAGAAATTTTGACTAGATCTTTATTTTAACTAAGCATATTTTTGGCATTGTAAATAATACTTTTTAAAAGAATGGTTTGTCTCAATGTGTTTGCAGTCTAAATAAAGGGAATGGCAGAGGCAGATTTCAGCAATTGTCCAGAAGACAGTAAAAGTTCAGAAATTATCTAATTATAGTAAACAAATGTCTGCTTTCCCAGTGGATTGTCAGTAAAAGATGTTTTTGGACCATGTAATTTTTGAATGAGGAGAGTTTGGAAGGAAGATTCTTAACACAAAGGGGAAAAAGTGCAGAAGTAAGCGGAATGCAGGAACAAGCTCTTTGGAAGGGGTTACGAGACAATAGCTCGGGGTCTAGATTGAGTTCTTGCCTTTGAAACAGGGCCTGTGCAATTCTGGGTAGGCAATTTGAGATCAAGATACAGAAGGGCCTTGAGCAACCTGGTCTACTGGAAGGAAGATCATCCCTGCAAGTAGATGATCTTAAGGTCCTTTCCAAGCCACATCATCCTACGATTCTAGGCCACCTCTACACATGTATTTTCAGGACAGTCTTACACTTTCAGATCCTGATTTGGTTTAACCGCTTGTTACTGTCTTGGCTCTGTACAAAGACAATAAAGAAACACTTTGCTTCAGTCCCCCCCCTTGCCACGTACTGCTGTTTTCTCACTTTCTGAACCAGGCGGACTATTTGCCTGCACCTTCTCCTCACCATCTGCCCGGGCGGCTTTACAGTGCCACCCCCCGGGCCGCCGAGCAGCAGCCGAGGGGCGCAGGAGCGCACGGGCCATGTGAGAAGCGGGGAGGGAAACCCTGCCGGGGAGCAGCACAGCGCCAGGAGCCGAGCGGAGCCCTCCCACCGCAGCAGGGGCCGCGCCGGCGCCCCGCGCCTCCCGCCTCCCCGCCTGAGGAGGGCGGCAGCGACGGGCGGGGGAGCCGCGGCTCTCGCCAGCCCAAGGCAGCGGCTCCTCACGGGGGGCCGGGCAGGACCGGAGGCCGGCTGCCTTTGCGGCACACATGGAGCCGGCCGCTCTGCGGGACGCGGGCAGGCGGCTCCTCACAGAGATCGTCGAAGGCGAGTGAGTGAGAGGATCGCGCCGCTGCGCTGCCCGCAGGTGCGGTGCTGCCCGGCCCGGGGGCTGAGGGAGGAAGGGTCCCCACACCCAGCCGCCGCCTCACCTCTTGCACAGCGTTGCGTAGCTTGTGCTGCGTGTCCTCCATGAGCGCCTCCACCTCCCGCAGCATCTCGCCCAGGCTGGCCGCCCGCCGCCGGCCGCTGCCCCCCGCCGCGGCGTAGCACGTTGACCACAGCACCGCCGCCAGCAGCAGCCATCGCGGCCCCGCTCCCCGCAGCATCCCTGCGGCGCGCTCCCGCCGCTGCCCCTCAGCAGTGCGGGCAGGCTCTTGGAGGTGGGGCGGGGCTGGGCGGGAGCGGGAGCAGGCGGCCCCGCAGCGCCGACCTGGCTCCGCAGCCTCCCGCCGGCTCTGCAGCGCCGGCCCACACCGGCTCCACAGCCCGGCCCGGCCCCCGCGGGAGCCCGTAGCCATGCGTGAGAGGCACGGCAGGGAGCGGGACCCCGGGAGGGAAGCTGCGCCTTGGGGAAACGGGAAGGGCTGAGGGAGGTGGGGGAGAGATGCTGAGGGAGAGGAGCAGTTGGAGCTTCCCGTTCAGACCCGAGCCCGCCCTTCCGATGGTTTGTTTGAACAGGCATAATGCGGATGGGATGATGCCTCATCCTGGAGATGAGAAGGCTCAGGAAAGACCTTACAGCAGTACCAGTACCTAAAGGGCCAACACGAAATCTAGAGAGGGGCTTTTGACAAGCACATGTAGGGACAGGGCGAGGGGGAATGGCTTGAAACTGGCAGAGGGGAGACTGAGATAGATACAAGGAAGAATTTCTTCCCTGTGAGGGTGATGAGGCCCTTGCACAGGTTGCCCAGAGGAAGTGTGGATGCCCCATCCCTGGCAGTGTTCAAGGCCAGCTTGGAGCAACTTGGTCCAGTGGAAGGTGTCCCGGCCCGTGGCAGGAGTTCGAGACTAGGTGAGCTTTAAGGTCCCTTCAACACAAACCATTCCATGACTATGATTACGTATTTTGCTTTCCAGTCTTCACCAAAGGTTTTAAAAAGGTGTTTTCAGCATCAGGGATCTCTGAGAAGGGATACATTCTGCATCTGTTGGCCAGCCCCTCACTCTCCCTGGTTGTTTCCTTTCAATTTTATTTCTAACAAAACTTCAGACAACAGCATAATTTTGTAACTGTGAGCTTCTTTCCCTGTTCCCACATTCTTCCTCTTCATGCTGCACCCCAAAAATTTAATGGACCTTTTTTGCTCCAGGGCAACATTGTTGTGCCAAGAGAGAAATGACCTGTAAGTCTCATTTTGTTTTGGGGCCTGGGTGAAAGGTAATCGTGAATAAAGTATTTCTGCAGAAACTATTTAAGTCTTGCAAATTTCCTCCAACTGGATTATTACAATAATCACCAGCATAAAATCCAGTGTTATTGGCAGCCAAAGGCAGCTCCATTGATCTCTGACTGCTAGCAGAAATGCCATAGCATTTCTACACTATAGTAGTAGGGTGCTGCAGCACCCTCGAGTGCTTACATTTGCTCTTTGCCCTGGAGCTCCCGAAGTCCCCTGGACAGCCGTAGGCACAAGGGTGCTGTACCTTGCTCTTAAGTTGAGCTGGTGAGACATGAACCACGTCTCGTTCACAGTGACATCGTGTTGTGCCTGAGCTCATTAGACTTACTGGAAGGCAGCTATAGATGTTAGGGCATGGTGTTGTACTAGCAGCCTGATGTGATTCCATGCATGATTAGGTTCTTCCCTGAGTTTGGAGCTGTGTGCTTTTCCCCTCTTTATCACTTGATCTGCCCAGTGAAGGGTTGTTGCAAACTAAGAGTTAAAAATTGTCATAGATGGCAATGCATCTAAAACTTAGGATTTTTAATTATTAGTCTTCATCTTCCTTCTTGGCTCAGTCCAGAGTCCCTATGCAAACAGGTTTATTTACATGGAAAATTTTGGGGGTGCACATTTATTCTAATATGGTTGTATTACTATAAACTCCCAAGTCTGTACTCATACTTTAGTACCCAGGTACAGTTTCAGTTTTCAGTTAAGCCATAACAAAGCATGCAGCTAACATGAGAGTTGTTACTGGTTTATTTTTCTTTCAACAGAATAACTGCTCTATAGCTATGTGTACAGTAGTAAGGAAAATATCTATACTTGTGTAATTGCACTGACATGCAACCTAGGTCAGAGCCTGAGATACTTTAATTACTTATACTGAAAATACTACACCTAGATTATCTCCCACTGAGGTTAGTGGGAAAATTACCATAAATTTCACTTGGATTTGCACTCTTTTAAGCAGAATTACTGAGGACCAGAAATAGCTTGTCGTATTGATCAACTCTTCTGGTCATTTATTCTGCATTTTTCATCTTGCATGATTAAAGCAACAGTGACAAGCACACACACACACAAAAAAAAGAGATAAAAAATCATCTGTATTCAATGTAACAGAACCCTTTAATCAGGTCATTTGCATTTTCACAGCAGGAAGAAAGCCATATATGTATTCAAAATACTGCTGCTGGACTGGTGCAAAGTCTTGTTTCAAATTATGTTAGGTAAAAGATGTCAGAGAATATGTTTTGAACTATAATAAATTTTCATAGCTAAGGTACAGCCCAGAGAGCCAATGTTTTACTCAAACAAAAAACCACAGCTGAAGATCATCTCTTCCTGAACACATACAATATACATAAAACATACATTACACAAAATGACAGACGATCTTTTTTGCCAAGATAATTTATTTAGACAATTTATTAATTTAATTAGGACATAGTAAGCTGGAATAACTTTAGCTGAAAACATGGTTAGTAAAAGCATATCCCAGACAGGTTATGGAAAAAGGAATTTGCAAGACTTAGGTCAGCCCCAATACAAGATCCTTGAAGGGGATTTGAGGCAAAAATGGCCCCCTGTCATGGTGAATGCGCTGTTGTCAAGTGCAGACATCATCTGAGTCAGTGATTCTGGAGAATAGAAACCACCTTCTGCTTGGATGAGTTTTTACACAAAAGACAATGCTCCTGAAAGCAGCAGGGTAGGAGCTGAGCATGTTTGATTTATTTTTCCCACCCGTTGTTTATTCATTTAAAGGCAGTATATTATATTGTTTTCTATGTTTCAGACCTCTGTTACTTTGCATGTTCATTTGCCAATTAATTGAGTTTTTCCCCTTTCCAACAATTGTACTGCCAACAGTCAACCAGTTAGTTAGCTGCAGAAAAAAAAAATAGCAAAATGCCTGGCTAATATGCAACCTATAATATGAAAAGAAAAGGTAGACTCCCGGGGTATGTAGATATAAACAACATCAAATATCTGTACAACAAAGACAACGAATCCAGAAACGGAAAGTCTAAATTCCCTGCTAAAGGGGAAAGGAGAGTATGAGAGAGAGGAAGGGTAGAGTTAAGACAGAGAATTAACATTACTCCCCTTACGCCCTGCAGTGCTATTTTCCCTTACTCCGCAAGTATGCAGGGCTTCTACACTAAAGTACCCATTTGTTGTTTTCGGGCTGTGATTTTGGTATGGGTCTCATAGGAAAGCTGGGGGGTTCAGTGACGGGTGGTCTTTGGAGGATCGTAGTTGACATCCTGTGAGAGACTGTGTTGGGCCAATGAGTCCCTGCTAACAGCAGCTTGAAAGACCAGGTGTGACAGCAGCCAAGGGCAAATCAAACTCAATCTATCCAACAAGGTAGAATAACAAGTAACAAACTAAATGCTTGTGGTCTACAGTGAATTTATATATCCATACTATAGTCTTGAAAGATATTGCTTAGCATGTCAGCAGTAAGTTTAATTCCCCAGTGGAACTGATTGCTTTATTAGCAGAGTATCAGATAGGGGTTTTCCGTGGGAGAGACTCTATCCACATAAATTGAGATGTGATAGCAGTATTGATTGTCTAGTCTTTTTAGTAGTTACTTGTTTTATCAGACTGCTTGGACTTAAAAAGCTCTGAGTTATGGTAAAAATGTTTTCTACTCACATGAGGTTTTACAGTATGGAAAATTGTAAACGTAAGGGCAGAATAGCTCTTAAGTGTAAAAACACACAGAATTATTTTGCTGGGTCAGCTCGGTGTTTAACTTTCTGACCGTATTTATATGTTAAACATATATAAAATTTTTAAGCCCAATCTGAGATCTAGAAGCTTTAGGGAAGAATTAGAGCTTTCAAAGCAACCAGAGCAGAATCACTTAATAATCATAGTTTTGTCAGGTCTTGCTCAAGTAAATAGGTGTGAAGGACATGGAAATGCTAACCTGTGTTTGGGAAAAACTTGACTGCAGTGAGAGGAATATCGAAAGAGATTTCCTGCAATAACAGGTCCTGAAAAATTCCTAATTTAATACCTCTGAGAATAGCTGTGCCTCATTCTAGTTTAATAACTTGCTCTGTAAATTGGTTAAGTCTCAAAGTAGTAAGACCTTGTTTAAAAAATGCAAGGGTATCACGCATGAGTTGATTATGAATAGCTATTATATATAACTTTGTGCCTTGTCAGAACTAGAGTAACACCGAGGTGGAGGTGGACACCTTGTGGGCCTTTATTTAACAGATTAAAGGAGAGATTTGTGGTTTGCTTAATTTTATTTTCTTAAAGAAGAAAGGGACTAGTATTAGTTTTATCTTCCGAGCTACAGTGTTTAGAGTGGTGCTTTCTTATCTCCTTTTGGCCTTTTCATGGATGATCATAAAATTTTCTAGAAGCTAGATTATCATATCCCAAGGATTTATGAAATATTGACCTACCAGCACAGATGAAATCCTTGACAGTCTTTTCAAACACAGTTGTCATATGGCAGCTGAATTGTACTTGGGAAAAATAGAATTATGCAGATACAAATATTGTTTAGTTTTAATGGAACATGATTTAGCAAGATAGCAGCTATGCATTTGAAATATGAACATGCTTTCATCTCATTTTTATTGCCTTTGTAGACTATATTTTCCTCTGAAGGTACTCCAGGTTTTAACTGGTGAAGACCTAAGTGATCAACAATGACTATTTTATTAGTGTGCCTTGTATTCTCTCAATTACTCATGACCAGAGCAGATGGAACAGTGAGTCACCTACGAGACATTATTAGAGCTGTGACAACAAGAAACCAGATGAAACCTCTGAACTGTATCTGCTTTTCCGGACCACGGAAATATAGCTTATTAAATTGGCTTTGACTTACGCAAACTGCAAAGCCTCGTAAGGGCTCTTTTCTACAAACACAAGTGCAAATTATGTACATAGGCAAACAGCTATTTTCTAGTAGATGTTCTAGACACTTTAAATGCCACTCCAAGCCATTGGCTCAATTTAAAAATAATGACCTCTGGCAACATATCTCTGAAATTTGCACGAAAGTATTTCTATTTGTGATGTGTAAGTCTGTGGCAGTGCATGGAAAAGTTTTGCTGCTCAAATGTATTGTCCATGTGCATTCAGACATGTAGATCTGGCACTTAGGGACATGGTTTAGTGGTGAACTTGGCAGTGTTAGGTTTACAGTTGGACTGAATGATTTTAAAGGTTGTTTCCAACCTTTCTGAGATTCCATACAATCAAATTACACTTTAAAACTTCTGCATGCCAAATTAGTCTAAATATACAGGAAGTGCAATATTGTCTGATAAATGAAAATTTAAATGACTTTCACAGAAGTGTGCACATATGGGTTTTCTGGACAGTCCATAGCTTCAAACACTCTCATCAGGACCATCATAGTATTTCATGCTTTTAAGACTTGGTGGTTAAGAAAACTGGGAGTGAAATGCAGAGTCTCTATCTCCCAATCTCTTTTACAGTGTATTTCAGATCAGTAAGTAATGATTGAAAGGTTTTAGTAATTAAAATGAAATGTATCAATGCCTCAGTTTGTAGTAGATAGTTGATAGCTTTCTTGATGCCAGCTCCAAAAGCAAGAGGGTTGGTGTCTTTGTTTAAGCCATAAAACATGCAGTTTACTCACTCACTCCGCCTTCTTTCTTACCCCCAGCTCCCGGAGGGATGGGAAGGAGAATCAAGAAACTGGCAAAGAGCAGCTGTGAAATCAGGTCAACAGTAATTTATGAAGAAGGGGCCTGAAAGAGAAGGAACTATATATATTAAGAGATGAAATGAGTTAAAGTAGGGTAGACAGGAACTCATATGGGGAGAATTGAAAAGATGACCTTTAGAGCAGTAAGGGGGTTTTTTGAAGTGGCAGTAAGAAGACTGGCTTGGGTAATGGGTAGACAGAAGCAGCGTGAAGAAAGAGCTGCAGGGAAAAAGTGTTTGGAAAAAGTCACATGGACAAAACAGTGAAGGTTCAGCAGGGAAACAAAAAAGCTAGTTCAGAAAAGCAAATGACTAGGGGAAGTGAAACCTGAATCTATTTTAAAGGAGAATGAAAATAGAAAATATGGTTGAATGGAATAAATCACATAGGAGAAGAAAGAACCAAATGTGTCGTGGTAAGAAAAAATAGGTCCTTCCTCCATCTTGCCTTACTTGAGCTTGTGAATCATGATATGATCCATTTTTTTCATAGTTATGTTTTTTTACTTTAGGACGCTATTTCCCTACATCATCTGCTTTTCCAGGTTGCTTCTGAAGCCAACAGAACAAGGATTCCTCTGTGGGAGCCAGTTCATTCAATTTCTCTTTCAATTTTTCTTTCCTGATGAGGCATGATCATTGGTGACTCAAGTTCTCACTTACAGACCCCTTGTAGTCCCCTTACAGTCCATTAAGATTTGGAAGACACCCTCCTGCATCTCCTACCACATCCTCCCTTTGCCTGCTGCCCTGGTGAGATCCACCTCTCTCCTACAGCGTTTCAGTTGCTGCTCATCCCCAAGCACAGGAGCCATGTGAGTGAGATTAGACTAAAACATGGCACTTGAGAGGAGGCATCAATTCTGACGTCACTGACTCCAGTCCCCTTGTAAAAACAGCAAAAAATAATTGCAGGAGCTAGCAACACCCTCATGTATGTTCTGAGGTGTACTGTCTGAGATGGAAGGACTCAAAGCAGCATGTTCTCTTCAATGTATATTCAGGGGTTGTTTTACATCTTTTTCTCCAGTACTCTTCTGGCAAGGCATTTACTTAAATTCCTGTTGAAATATGAAGGGCAAAGTTCATAATCCAGATGGAATGTCATGCAAAGCAAATATACTGCAGAGGAATACTACATACCCTTCTGTAAATTCACATTATCTGCAGTCTATTTGGGCTGTTGTTGTTATTTAGCTTTCATACAAAATTATTATGCACACAAACTATTTTTTCTTTTAAGTTCAAGATATTTTAAAATTTATAATAATGGGCTGTCATATCTCTTGCAGATTTTGAAACTCAATTTTTATTTTTTACGCAATAAAAATAAACCTACTAAAGTAACAGAACTGAGACTGGGTCATCTACATGGCAAGGATTTCCATAAGCATTTTGATTTACAGAAATCAAGTACTTTGGTGTACAAGAGAGGATGGGGGTCTGCATCCTATGTTATTTAAGAATCAGAAAGGATCTGGGAGCAGAGGCAATGACAGAACTATGAAAGTTACTTGGGTCTGCAAATTATTTTGAAGTACTTAGATGTGAGCAGGACAGAGAGGCACTGTGGAGTGCAGATACATTTTTGTAATCACAGGAGCTGTCAAACCTGTACAAAATAAAATCTAGGTGACCTTAACATCACAAATGACACAAAGAAGAGGCAAAGTGTGCTAGAAGAGTGGCATATGGATAGAAATGGCAACAAGAATTGCTGCATTACTGCAAAAATCGTGAAAACAGACAAGAAGTGGTACCATGAGAGCAACTGGGACAGGGCCTCCCGGAACATGAAGGTTGTCACTGTCCCAGAGCACTGTTAAAATCGATCAGCAGAAGATTAACTAATTAATTAATTGATCAGTGAAATAAACACTAAAAGGGTATGTGTTACAAAGAGCAGATGGTGCAACACGGGAGCTGGTAGGGGTGGTAGAGGGGTGACACCAAGCAGCTCAGATGGAGAAGTGATTTGCCATTGTTGCCAGGTGCTATAGGTGTTATCAGTAGATGTGTGGCTACACAGCAGCACTTGAAGAGGACCACGGACTGTTAGAAAGCATGAGTGACACTTAGTCAATAACGTGCAAAGCTTTTGCACATAATCTGACAGTGACAAGAGTACGACTTGCAGGAAGCTGCAAGACGTGAAGATACATTCCTGTTGCCAATCTTTCACTGCACAAATAAAACGGATGAGTATTTGGAAGAAGTTTATGTCATACCACCAAATTTATCAGTTAGAAACAGGCTGTCAGAAAGAATAAGAAAGGACAGATGATATGACCAGGTTTTAAGCAAAGAAAAAACAATAAAATCACAATGCCTGCAAAAAAGCAGCGTGTTCATTAGCCATAGGGAACAACTGGAATTCAAAGTATGAGTTGTAAAAAGAGAGCAGTTATTGAAAGAATTTAATACACTGATTTCAACAAAAATTCACTAAGAACTTCTCAAAAGTATTAACAATGGCCACTTTAATACGGTCTTATGCAAGAAAGGAAGAAACAGCCATAATGAATGAACGGATAGAAGAAATTACCATTTATGCAAAGTAACAGAGAAGGAGTTTGGAGAAAATGAGGGAACATGAATAATATATCTGTCAGAGCCAGGCAATCAATGACTGACTTGAAAACAGACATGCAGCTATCAGTCATCCTATAAAATAAACTCTTGAATCAGCACTGTTGTCAGCCTGCAGCAAAATAAGTCATGATAACTTTCCAGATCATGCTTTAATGAGATAGCAGGTGCATAGCAGATATGAGACTACACAGAGACAGTGCAATGAAGGACTCATCTGCACTGTGGGTTTATCCCGGATGAGTGAATCATTTACTGGGCCAGTGACTCAAATCACATTCTTTTCACCTGTGACACCCTTCAATTTTTGAATAATATGACTCCTCTGGGTTTTGGAAGCATGTTAGTCTTCCAAGAGCATACTTTTTATTTCAGCACCTTTGAATGTCTTTCTTCAAATAGGGTACAGGTTATACCCTTGTCCCTTACAGAGAATATAAGTTGCTGAGGGTCTTTGCTTGTGTGCCCTACTTTGGAATTAGGAGACAACCCGTATGCTGATGTTGATGAGAGCCTTTTTAGGACAGTACCATGCAGTCTGCTAGAAGTCACATTTCACTTGAGTTCTGAATTCTTCTGGGTCACACCCTTAACCCCTGTGGTCAAATGGGCTGCCTAGCACCTAGGAATGGGTTGGGTAAGGGACAGACCATCATCTTCTTTCAAAACTTCCACTGTTGTGTCTAACACCCCTGTGCAATTCTACTTTTGTTCACAGCTGCCTCTAGGGAAGATCTCCGTTGATATTAGCCAGGTTGTCCAGAGCTGGCCTTCTGTTTCAGACTTGCCTAGAAATTGCTTGCAGTTACCCTCCTTCCTGCTCCTTGGGGATTTGAAGTCAGATTTTGAAGATATTATTTGTCTTCTGTATTTCAATTTTAATAACATTTATTTAAAAAAGAAAAAAAGTATTCCTGGTTCTGTTTTGCTTAGGTAGCATCATTCTCTTCAGTTCTGGTGCAATTTCATAATGGAAATCACTTTCACTTCCGAAGTTTACATTTATTATAGGGTGTTTTAAAGTGTAATTTTTTCCAACTAATCAATCTGTAGGCTGTACTTTTCAACTGATTTTAGTATGCTACCCACTGTGATTACTAGTTTAACAAGTTGCTGTTCTTGACTGAAAGAAAAAGAAAATACAGGATTTAGATTCTTACACAAATTCCTTCGTACCTTTCAGGGATTGCTGAACAATGAGGAATATGGAACTGTAAGTCTTGGGGTGAAGCAGCGCATATACATTTATGTATGTATGTATGTATGTGTGTGTGTATGTATATTCTGAGAGCACATAAATAATTTTGAATTTTTTTAAAGTATGTGTGATTAGTCCTTCAATAAAATGAATATATCCATAGTAAATTTCCTAAGCATTCTTTGTGTGTCTTATGATGAATAATGAATTAAAGTTACTGCTATGTTCTCTTTACATTCTACTTCTTTCTTGGTGCGCCATTTCATATGTCCACATGTTGGAAGTTCCTTTTGTAAAGACTGGCTCCTAATGGCACCTGTCAGTGGCACTGATTGGGCATATATTACTTATGAAAGGGCATATATTACAGAACCTCTTTACTATTATGCTCCAGCATATTAAAAGATGATTTCTGTTTTAATGCAGCTTCATCTGATGATAGAACAGTTCCCTACCCTTAAACTTTTGCATTTACTATAATGTCTTTTTGCCTGCTACAGTGAATGCTTCACATTTTAATTGCACTTCAAATTACAGTATAGAGTAAAAACTGCACAGCCTGGCCTGGGACAACCAGGAGTTTGGCATCTGCAAAAGGGGCTGACAGCTCCACAGATCCCTGTAAGCTGCCTGACCCATAAGGAAGCAATGGCAGAAAACAATTCCTGCAGCGCAGTAATAAACAGTGAGGGCACAGCCCTGTAGGAACTTGAATTAATGCTATTCTGTTTTGAGAAGTTTTTTTGCTAACATCTCTATTGTGGAACAAAATTGTGGAAGGAAATATAGAATCATAGAATCATAGAAGAGTTAGGGTTGGAAAGGACCTTAAGATCATCTAGTTCCAACCACGCTGCCATGGGCAGGGACACCTCCCACTAAACCATATCACCCAAGGCTACCTCCCACTAAACCATATCACCCAAGTCTATGTCCAACCTGGCCTTGAACGCTGCCAGGGATGGAGCATTCACAACTTCCCTGGGCAACCCATTCCAGTGCCTC
>JAOEHY010033967.1:0-42292 GCA_025447955.1 Psilopsiagon aurifrons | reverse complement strand
TCTGTCCAACCTGGCCTTGAACACTGCCAGGGATGGGGCAGCCACAGCTTCTCTGGGCACCCTGTGCCAGAGCCTCAAAACACTCACAGGGGAGAACTTCTTCCTAATGTCTAATCTAAATCTCCTTCTCTGAGTTTAAAGCCATTCTTTGTTCCTTTGTAAGGAGTTCCTCTTCATATTTCTTTTAGGCCCCCATTAGGTATCAGAAGGCTGTTACAGGCTCTTCAGATCTCCAGGTTGAATCATCCCAGCTCTCTCAGCCTACCTCCAGAGCAGTGCTGCTCCAGCCTTTGCAGCATCTTTGCGGCCTCCTCTGGACTCACTTGTGCAGGTCCTTGTGTTGAGGGCCCCAGAGCCGTGTCCTACCTACCTGTTCCTTGTGAGAATATATGTACGCATTTTGAGACCAGCTTTAGTGGCTGAACAGCATTGATATGCTGCTCATATGCTGTAATAATGTTCCATTTGCCCATATCTTTAAAGGAATGTATTGTAAACTCAATCTTTGATTGAGCGTAGGATCCAGGCATAGCACTACTTTCTTGATTTCTTTTTCAAGGGCAGTTGTGTAATGCAGAGAATTTCTAGGCCTGGCTTCCTGGTGTTTTGTTGTTAGACTATTGATGTTGTGCCATTGCAAAGGCAAGAGAAGCAGCTTGTTTCCAGGCAGCCCTGGTGTTCCTGAAGTTTCTTATGTTGTGTGTTTGCACTACATGCTTCTCTGCTCTATGTTGGTCTGATCAGCAGCATGCTGAGGTGCTGGGGGAGCCAGTGAAATCTTAAACATGATTTTTAAATTCTTTTAACAGAAGGCATTGGCAAATATGTATTTTGCAGTGTACGTATTATATTAAAAGAGGAAATGGTGCTCTAGTTTGCCTTGTGCAGGTTTTTACTTGAGCAGTTAATATTCTAACTGACCCCACCTCTACCAACCAGTTTGGTTTTTTATCATTAACAGCTCAAAAGAAAGATGTAAACAGAATTGAAGATGAAAAGCACTTGAAACCAACCACTGGGGAAAAAAAATGAGCACTTTAACAGACAAAGCTGCTTTCAGAAGCTGACTTTTTAATTTCTTTTTTTGAGCCCTACATTGAGTTAACAATTTAGCACAAGTGTAACAGTTCAGAAAACCCACAGTAACAGTGTGATTCTTTTCAGGAGCCCTGTAGCAGGCAAGTGTTGGCAGTGGCATCCCATCAGTTTGGAAGATGGGATTTCTCAGTTGGGGGAGCATATAGACCTCCAGTGTGAAATTGTCATGGAACTTCTCTTTTGCTAGGATATCCAAGTACAGAGACTTTCCTTTCTGGTATTGTAGTTTTCTTCTGTAGCCTATTTTTCCTATCGATTTTCCCCTTCTCCCCTGTGCCATGATTTTTCTCTTCAAGGGAAAATCAGGGCTGTGGTTGATAATCTCAGGTGTTACTGCATGAATTCCTGAGGCCTGATGGATTAGTATAAACGTTTGGCTGGATGCGGTGTTTTGGTTTGGGAAGGTGAGACTGGTATTACATGTTAGTATCAACATACACTACTGGATGCAATTCTGAAAGTATTAAATGGCAACAGGATGTCAGAGATGGTGGGACCAGGCGTGGGTGCCAGAAATTGTTGTGATAAGCAGTTGCTGGTGTCTGTAGCGGATAGGGAGAACCGTAACCCATCTATTCTGAAGCTGTGTAGTGTTTCAGAGGAAAATCTCTGCCAGGTAAAAATTGCTGTTAAACACCAGATAGCAACCCAAGAGGCTGCTGAGGAATGACCTGGATGCAGATCTTCACAGAGATTGCAGTGTCATTTTGAATACCAGAGAACTTCCCTTAACTGATTCTGGGGGGAAGAAGGGGACACAGGTTGGCTGGTCAGGCTGTGGTGAGCACTCCTGATGATCTGAGCAAAGGCTGATGATGGTGAACTGTCAGAGTAAACAGAATTGTGTTGTGTAGTGTTGATGGGATATGAAACCAAAGGATTATATTTGTTGCACTTTGTTTTAATCTTGTTTGCACTCTGGAATGCATAGGAGAGATTTGAGTTTATAAAAAGCACTCACTGGGGGTTTTTAATGATGTGGCTATTATGGGTTTAACAGTTAACTGGTCCAGGGGAATTAATACTTCAACAGCAACTGAGGTTAGTTCATTCTGAAAACAAACATTAAGTAGGTGTGCTGAAAGAATTAGTCCTTGAGAAAGTATTTACAGGTCATTTCATAGTTGGACATGTTTGTTCGGCCATTACAAGTGGTGGAGGTTTTTGTTGGGAGTGGGCATTTTTATCTCATGAATAAAATCTAGATGACATAATCTAAAATACATGAGCTGCATACTTGGATTGACCTAGTTTAAATGTTTTGTATGATACCACCTCTTAGTTTTCACAGGTAATCTCTTCACTTACGCCACTGTCGGCAGAGGGAAGAAAAATCGACATGTTGAATTACACCAGTGTGTTGACAAAAGGTATCACAAGCTCTGAGCTCACCTTAGTGGCTTGCAAGAGAATGACTGTACTCAGGCCAGCTGCTTTTTGAGGGTTGTCATGTGCAATCAAACGAAAACTGCCTGTGTCGCTGGTGTAAAATTTGGGGCAGCTCAGGGAGTTTACAGCTTTGCGGCTCCAGTGCAGGGGGGCCCCCCGTGCTAGTGTGCTGTTGAGCATTTGTGATAGTGCCATGTGGTGAATAAGAAGTGGTTTGTATTTTTCTACAACTCAGCTTCCCAAGAAAATTGGGAGGGGATATATTTTTTTTCCAGTGTATTAAGTCTCATGAATTTCATTGTGAGTCATACGATGTCTGGATGGGTTTTAAAGATACGGAGAGCTTCCTGTTTTGTTTTTTTTTTCCTTCGTCTGTTTCCAAAATTGAGTCCTTCATCAAGATTACATACTTCTGCTGTTGTTTTCAGTGCCTCCCACCAAGGAAGGTGACCAGCTCTGTCCTGAGGGTAACCAATCTGGAGGTTATGAGCTGCTTTTTGCTCCCCAGTACTTCACTGTTGTCGCATGGTTGCCAGCAGGCCTCTGATAGCCCAGGAGCTCCTAGTGAGAGGAGGAGATGAACCAACAGGGATAGGAGAGGTCAGGATCATGGAGTCACTTTAGGACTAAATCATCTGAAAACTGGGTGTTCCCAACAATGTGGATTAAACTGAAGGGGACATGTCCTGGAAGAAAGAGCAGAATACACTGTGTTAGGAGACTGAACGGAAATGAAAGTGTGAGGGGATGTCAGGAACAACTGTTGTTCTTATATTTAATGCAGGAGTTTGGGATTGGAGAAGTTTTTCCCACCCACAGTGGGTACCTTCTTCTCTGGCTTGCTCGTGTTTAAGAATGTTGTAACTTGAAAACTCTGCTATTCTTTGATACAAACCTTTTGGAAGGAGACTGTGTTTTGGGTTGGCAAACCTGTGTTTCGGAGTTTAGATGTGGGTCTGTTGCAGGCACGCTCCTTTCCTGTTCAGTAGGAAGCATCCTGTCATTGTCCTTGCAGTTGTGTCATGGTAGGGGTATGCTGCTTGTTCTCACTGGGAGTTAGGAGGCTGAAAGGCAGTATGTAAGAGAACTGTGGAGAGCCTTGCCTTGGGCACAGGGCTGCCTGCTCTAAAATACACTTTCCTGTGCTCACCATACCTGTTTGAATCAACCTGCTGGGATACATGCTATTAATCCCAGGATCTCTATTTTTTGTGCATTTTAAACACCACTGTGTTTCTCCTTCGTTATTTATGAACTAGTTTTCAGTCCTCTTGTTTTGTTTATAGAAAGAAAATATGCCTGAGAGGTTTAAATTCCACCCCTTCTGCTTTCCTTTAAAAAAACAAAGAAACCCCCAAGCATAAAACCCAATAGTGTGTGTGTCTAGCACAGCATTTTTATCTTGGTTAGCAGCTCCTCTTTGCACTCAGGTTGCCTTGTTTTGGGTTTTTTTGGGGGGACAGTCTGCTCTTTGCTATTGAGAAAATATAAAGCTCACCTAAAACATATTGGAGAGCCTGGAAATACTCTCATAGTCCTGTTGCATTCTGAGATGTTGGTTTGGCTCCATAAAAACAAGGTTTGTTCTCAGTTCTCAGTTCTCTTTCCTCTTCTGGGGCAGGTTTGAGTGCTGAGGGGTTCATGCATATATTCTGTCCACAGATCATAGCTGAAGACTACTTTCAGTTCAAGCAGTAGTATGGACTGTAATAGAAATACATTATTTAGTGCTCTTCACTAAATCTGTTCACCAGCTGAATTCTTTCCCATACTTTTGGGGGGCACACTGCAGCCTGAGTGTCTTGCTTCCTTCCTAGGTATATTTTTGATCTTTGATTGTCTGCATTTGTGGCCGTGCTCCTTATGGCTTGTTTGTTCTTTAGCATCTTTATTTCTTTCTTTCTTTCTTTGCTTGCAAATTGTGCAGGATTGACCTCCCGTGGTTCAACCAGAGCAGGAGAAATGCGAGCCAGAATCTCATGTGGAAACCGCTTTTGCCTCTAATGCAATTCCAGCATGTTTTTCTAGGGAACTTCGAATGAGATGTTTCATTCATGCAAAGTCCACGTTGTTCTGTTCAATTCCAGTTCTAATAGTCCTGGCTGAACGCGGGAGATCATCTGCAGATTTAGAGTCATCATAAGAGCAATAACAAAATAACTGTGCTACAGTTCTGAACATGGGAAACTTTGCACATGTAATGTGGTTTATATTGAGTTGCCAGCAGAATGAGTTTGCAATTCCTGTGGAGGATGTATGATGTTAAGAATTGCAAGCACAGAAACCAAGTAAAGAGGTGCTTTGCAAAAGGAACACACAGGAAGCAGGACAGACAGAAACTGTTCTATTTTCTTGTCTCATTCCCAACAGAGAACTGGAGCGGGTGCTTCTACTTTAGCACCTGCTCTGACTTCCTCCTTCAGTAACAGGCCTGGTTATTTTTGTAGCTCTTTGTGGTTGGTTGTTTCATTGGTTTATTTTTCGTTCTCTGGATTTTTCTTAAGGTGCCACCTTGAAGCAGCTTTCTGCAGTTAGTGAATGTTGTGCTGTGCTCTCCAACATCCCAGCAACAGATTTACAGATAACTATTTTTTTAAGTATTTATTTTTAATTGCAGTAGTTCTAATTGCAGTAGTTTATCATTTGTCACTTGGGTGGCCATACTGCTTTGCATGCAGACAGCTTACTTTAGGTGTGTGAGGATAGCATGAAGTGATTTTGTCTTCCTCTGAAGAGTTACAGCATTACTAAATACTTTATAGAGAAGTAGACTTAGAGGCAAAGGTGGCAGGTAAATAATGCAGGATCAAACAAATATGAGTGACAGAGATGGGAGCAGAATTTAGCAGTGCTCTCACCTCCTATCCCATAAATGTAAGCTCATGCTCCCTACCTTGCCCTGAGCTTCATACCACTTCCCATGTGGCAGTGCAAAATTGTTTATCTGTCTCCAAGGCATGAAAACAGGGAAGCAGATCTCGACTTAACCTCGCTTTGTTCACCCTGCCTCCAAAGTGAAGCATTAGCAGCTCTTCTCCACATGACCATGAAGCTGCTCAAGTGCTTGTGCAGGTGTTGGGCATGGAGCAGCCTGGGCTGGCAGGAGGGAAAAGCTGAAGTTGCTTCTTTTAGCATGAGCTTAGAATGTTTGTGCTTGGTTCGGTGGAAACTCTTCCTTACAGAGGAGCCTAAGGACATCATTATTACAGTGTAATTAAGTCTTGTTAGTTTAATTATATAGCACACTTTAAAACCTTCTGAAATACTTGCATAGTGTTTTCAATGAAGCAAAAATATATGTAATATGCTTAACAGTGAATGTCATCAATTTAAGATTTAATGCTGTGGTTAAGAAAAAACCCTGCAAACACGTTTGTTGATTCCCTTAGTGCCTTTGTGATTCCTTTAGTGCCATGTTGGCTCCATACAGTATGTATGACATCAGACCAGTTCCACCCCTTTCCGTTCTGCTTTTTGTTTCCTGGCTGTGTGGGTGCTTCTTTCTCTCATTTGCTCCCCTCTCCTCCTCACTCCCAAATTGTTGCATCTGGCCTGGGGGGTAATTCTATCAGTGTGATATATTTGCTTTTACCTGAACTTTCTTATTGCAGTGTTTTGCTTTGTGGGGTGTTGGGTTTTGGTTGCTCATTTGTCTTTTGATGAAGGAGTTAGAAATAGGGACCTCAACACTACTGTTGGGTTTTTCTCAGTTATCCCCTCTATTCTTATTTACCTTTTTGTGTTAAAATGATTAACTAAGGTATTTCCTGCAGATTCATTAAGCAGCTCTTTCTTAGGACTAGCTTTTTGCCATCCCAGAGTCCTGTGACAAATCTTAAGTGTTAAGAGCCACTGCACTTGTTGTAAACACATTGTTTAATAGAACTCTGCCTTGCCCTTCTCTTCCTCCTTTCCTTGTAAACTGTATTTTATGACTTCCAGAAGCACAAATATGCAAAAGCTGTCAATCCCAGAAAGGTCTTGGTAAAAAGACCTGGTTAAAGCATAAGTACCCAGGGCTACGTACTATGAGCTGCTGGTGATAATGAATATACAAGAAGTAGATGTGAGAAAAATGGGTATTCACAAGATGACTTCATACGCCTTTTTTCCTAGGACAGAATCACTAATAGAATGTAGAAAATGTAAATAATTTAATATGGTGTCTATTTATAGAGGTCTTTCAGTTTGTTTTTGATGGTAATCTGCTTTATTTGCTTGCACATAGCATTTGGATTTAAATAGGACATTTCAACCTCCTGTCTAATTTTATAGTTTGTCTATGTAGGAGAGAGTTTCAGCTAGTTGTAAATTATGTAGGCAGATAATTTATGTTAAAAAGGGGGAAATCACGTATTTTAGAGGTAAACTACTGGAGATTGTGTCTATTCTTATTATTTATGATAGCTAAAGTAGACTGAAAGTTCTAAGGTTTTGATTTATATTATGCTTTATAATGTTTGCCCTGAAAATATTAGGATTCTCAAATTTGGTGATACTCAGTAAATGTCTAGCAGCTTCTGCAGGGTGATGTATTACTTTTCTTCTGTTGTTAAGGGAGTTGACCCAAAATTCTGCATGAAACAGCTTCATGTGTATGATGTTCTTATGCCAGTTCACTGACATCTGCTTTTTCTTGCATCTTTTTTGATCCTTCAGGACTCTTCATTGCCAGGGGAGCAGGGGATCGTATGTTCTGTGTGTGCAAAACTTTACAGTGTCACCTAGAATTTAGATCCAGCAGTTATCCCAGTAACTTGAGTAAAAGCACTTCTTTTCCAGAAGGAGACTGATTTTGGTTCGATAGTTCTTTTAAGTTAGCTGTGGCAAACTGCTTGACAACTTTAGTGGGAAAAAGCCATCAGTCATTTTCTTTAAATAAATAAACTCAGTTAATGATAGTCAAAGTTGCATGTTAAAATATGCTCTGTGGCTTAAACTTACTGGATACTAAGATTCTTTGTTGAGCGGTGCCATTATGTCATTCATTTATTTAATGTGTAGGTTGGATAACGTTTGCTGATGAATTTTAGCATAATAAAGTTAAGCTAATGACAGTGTCAGGTACCAGGAGGCGTATCTTTTGTGTTACAAAATACACCTCTTAGTAAAGAGCAGTAAGAGTGACCTCTAACTATGCTATACTGCCACAGCTATATTTGTAAACTAGCTTGAATAAAAGAAGTCTAAACTACTTGGATTTTGGGGCAGTGACTTGATATCTAGCTACTCATTGCTGGATGATGTTTTATTAGATTCCAGTTGTTAGCAAACAGTATTCATGGAAGCTTGTGGGAGGAAGTGTGGTGTAAGAATGTGGGTTCTTGCTGGTGGAGTTATTGGTATTCTTTACAAATCTGTAATCTCCATTAACTGATAGTTTCTCTACCTCTGGGTTTTCTAATACAGAGCAGTAAACTGGCTTAGCCTGGGAAAAGCCAGTGAGCATTGTTTGCACTGGTTTGGGCAAGTTCTGTAGTTACAGAAATAAGCTGATGTGAAACTGGATGGGTATAATCAGATATCTTCTGAAAGCGACTGAGATGCTTGCAACATGAGGCAGAGCAGCTGTCAAAAATGTTCTTGTGCAAATGTGGTTATCTTTATTTTTGGACTAACCAGCATTTTGTCTTCACAGCAGCTATACTTCTGAATGGAAGTGGCTTGCAGACAGAGCTAGAATTGGCAGCCGCTGGACATGGCTTCAAGCCCAGATTACAGAACTAGAATACAAAATCCAACAACTAACTGACCTTCACAGGCAGATACGTGCCACCAAGGTATTGTCTGTAAGCTCATAAATGGGCTTTTCAAATAATTTTGGACAGTGTTTCGTGTAATACTTATTTATTTGGTTCCTTGTTGTTATTGTTGTTTGTTTTGCCCTAGAGTTCTTGTATCCGTGCAGGCCATCACATGCAAAGGTTAATGAGAAAGAAGACATCAAGAGCTGAAATGTATGCTATCCTAGAGGCACCAGAACAGGACTGGGAGTTAGGAACTCTCGCCTTCCTTACATTAACTATCTGTGATAGTTAACAACTTTGGTAGTGATTTTCAGGGGCCCAGCACAAGATATTACATTTATCACGCTAGTTTTTCCCTCTGCAGAGGAGACAAGATTTGTTTTTTAGGTTGTTCATTTTTTCTGTTGTGGGCTTTCAGGGTGGGTTTTGTGTTACTTACAGTGCATGTTTATTCTGAGGATTAGCTAGTTAATGTTTGTACAGCCCTTTGAACAGGTCAAGGATTAATTATTACTAAAATTCCAATGTGTGTAACTCATGTACTAGTTTTTGTAAATGGAACTGGCTAGACAGTGGGAAAGGCACATTCCTAAAACATTAACAATCTACGTATCAATTCAGTGGGTTCCCCAGGTCATTCTTATGTGCAGGAAGCCAAAACCTGTGATAATTCCGATTGTGTGATAGTGAGGAGTTTTAGAGAAGAGCTCTTTAGCTCTCTGTTTAGAGCCTCATGCAGGTGGTCTGGTTTATGCTGGAGTCAGATAAGCAATGATGGAGAGGAGCCAGAAGATGCTTTAGACTTTATGTGGCTGAACATGAGACTTACAGGGAGGTTAAAAGGACTCCACAGAGCATTTCCCTCTGGTCACATAAAGAAAATTATTCCCTCTCCTCTTCAAAGCCCTTCTTTTCATATCTCTCTTGCTCACAACTTATCCCCTGTCTGGTTTTACTTTAAAAAACCCTTTGTTTGAGGATCTGTCCTGCCTCTATAGCCACAGAAGTGAAAGAAGATTTTGTATTCTGGTGAAGGGTAAGAATGCCTGTGTTTTAGTGCTGTCCTAAATGCCAGGTACATGCACACTGCTGCACACAAAAGCTATTAGCCTTTAGGGAAGCAGAAGCCTCCTGAGCTGTAGAAGACAGAGAAATAACAGAGAAATGAGAGCAAAACCATTCCTTTAGTCATGCATTTTCTTCGCATTAGGTGGTATGTTGGCTTGGAGCCTAGTCATCTTCCTGGTGGAGATCTTTAGTGACATTCCTTTTTGCACACTTCATGCCCTTTTTACCAGCTGTTGTATTCAGTTTTTGGCATTATGTCTCGTACTGAAGGTGGATGCATGTTTTCTTTGGCTGTGTTTTTTCTTTATACATGTTTGTAGCCCACCAGAGCAGCAGCTACTACGGAAGGACATGCGGACTGACAGAAGAGCTCCTTGTTTTCATTTAGTGGCTGCAAAGTAGTGACACAATATCATTAGAATTTGTATGCTGTGTTTAATGATTTCAGAGTGGTTTTCATGTGTTTTGAGTGGAAAAAAAATGTGATTCATAGCAAGTGAACAATGACTTCAAGCAAAACACCACTCCTGTAACACCATAACGCAATAGGAAGTGAGATGGTTGACTTGTGGGCAGCTTCCTGGCCTACTACATTGTGTCTTCTCCATCTCTGTGCAGACAGAAGTAGCAGATCCGCATCTTTGAGAGTCCTTGCATTTAAAATTATATGCATAGAATCGTACAAACAGCTAGGTTGGAAAAGATCTTGAAGATCATCGAGTCCTACCAGACTGCCAAGATCACCATTAAATCTCATCACTGAGGGCCTCATCTGCACAAGTGTTTGGGAACACTTCCAGTGACAGTGATTCCTCTGCTGTCCTGGGCAGCCTGTTCCAATGCCTGAGCACCCTTTGGGGAAGGAGTGGTTCCTGATGTCCAGTCTAAACCTCCCCTGGCCCAGCTTGAGGCCGTTTCCTCTTGTCCTGTCAGTTGTTACTGAGAGACCAACCCCATCTCATTACGACCTCCTGTCAGGCAGCTGTCGAGAGCAATAAGGTCCCTCCTGAACCTTTTCTTCTCCAGACTGAACCCCCAGGTCCCTCAGCCATTCCCCATCACACTGTGCTCCAGGCCCTGCACAGCTCCATTGCCCTTCTCTGGCCCTGCTCCAGCACCTCAATGTCTCTCTTGTAGAGAGGGGCCCAGAACTGAACACAAGATTCAAGGTGCAGCCTCACCGGAGCTGAGTACAGGGGGACAGTCTCTGCCCTGGCCCTGCTGCCACACTGGTGCTGATACAGGCCAGGATGCTGGTGGCATCCTTGTACTGCCTGGGCACAAGCTGCTCATGTTCAGATCTGTCAGTCAGCACCCCCAGGTCCTTTCCCATGAGCAGTTTCCAGTCGCTCTTCCCCAGGCCTGGAGCGTTGGATAGGATTGTTGTGGCCCAAATGCACGTTGCGTTGTTGAACCTCATTCTGCTGGCCACAGCCCATTGATCCAGCCTCTATCTGCAAAGCAAAACAATTCCATTTGTGGGGTGGGTGATGGGGGCAGAGAGAGGGAATCTATTGCCAAAATCCACTGTGGTTGGAACCCATTTAACTTAGAATTCCTATATAGTCAGTATTAGTTTTCTTCTGTTCCTGTTCCATCTCTCTCTTTTCATACAGTCTGTCAGTTTTTTCCTACTTTTCTGCTTTCCCATTTCCATGTTTGGTCAACAAGATTCTGCAACTTAAAAAGAATTCCATTGAAAGTGTGTGTGTGTGTGGTCTCCCTCCTTCACTGCTTTTCCTGTGTGTCTTCCTATTTCTCTGACTTCAGAATCTGTGGTTTAGACATTTGGGAGAGGGGGTTTTCCTCTCTTTGTGGTCATGACCTATGATTTTTTTCCTAAAAAAGTCTATAAAGTTTATGATTTCTGGAAGAGTCTAAAGCTGTTGAGCTGTCTTCTCTTCTCCTCCGGTTGTGGCACTTGAAAAGTCTATCAACACTTGAATTGCTTTGAACATACTGCCTACTTTGTAACTGCTGCTGGTCTACAGATTGTAGTACTGTACTGTCAGGATTTGTTTCCATCTTCTGTAAATGGAGAAGTGCAGATGATGGGCTACTAACTGATAAGGCATGTGGAAAAATCTAGTGTTGACTTGATGGAAATTCAGAATCTCTATGCCCCTTTTGGGAACTATAGCAAGTTTTTAAGCAGCTGCATTTGATTTTAGAGAATATCTGTGTTCTCAGCTTTAAATTTGTAACTCAGACAGGGAATAAGAGAGACATTGAGAACAGGAACAGGACTGACGTTTTCTCCTAGTCTCCACTTTGAAGACTGGGTTGGGGCAACCCCCTGTATCAATACAGGCTGGGGGATGAAGGGATTAAGAGTAGCCCTGAAGAGAAGGACATAGGGTAGTTGAAATGAAAGATTAGATGGACGATTAGGCGTGAGCCTGCAGTGTGCGATTGTGGCCCCCAAAGGCAGTTGTATCTTGAGCTGCATCCAAAGAAACGTGGCCAGCAGGTCAAGGAAGGTGATTCTGCCCCTCTGATCTGGAGAGACCCCACCTGCAGTCCTGCATCCAGCTCTTGAGTCCTCAGCACAGGAAAGATACAGACCTGTTGGAGAGGGTACAGAGAAGGGCCACAGAAATGATCAAAAGGCTGGAGCACCTCTGCTATGAGGAAAGGCTGAGAGAGCTGGGCTTGTTTAGCCTGGAGAAAACTCTGGGGAGACCTTATTGCGGCCTTTCAGAACTTAAAAGGGGCCTATAAACATGGTGAGAGGCTTTTTAGCGGGGCCTCTTGCAACAGGATGAGGGGTGATGGTTTTAAACCAAAAGAGGCAAGATGCAGGCTGAATGTGGGGAAGAAATTTGTTACAATGAGGGTGCTAGAACACTGACACAAGTTGCCCAAAGAGGTAGGTGATGGATGCTCCATCCCTGGAGATGTTCAAGGCCAGGCTGGTGTGGTTCTGAGCAACCTGATCTAGTTGAAGATGTCGCTGCTCATTGCAGGGAGAGTTGGACTAGGTGAGCTTTGAAGGTCCCTTCCAACCCAAACTATTCTGTGATTCTAAGTCTTTTTGAGACTTGCTTTCATTGCATTAGGGCAAGTTGCTGCTGAGGCAAGAATCAAGATATGAGTAAAACTACAGGATCCTCAATTTTACGCAGCCACCATCTAGGTGAGGTCTGTCCTGCTTAGAGAAATAACATAGGGGGTTCCTTGTGTTCACATGATGACAGGCTTCCTTGGTTTTAGTTGAATATTCTCACTAGAAAGAAAAATTTGAGGCGGTGTAATTGAATGGTCCCATTCTTTCAATATCTGCTCAATAGCTGAGTAACAGTACTTGAAAGCAAGTAAGCTCTTTCCTTTTCTCTTTGGAAAAAGCCTGCAGAGTTTTAATAGCCTTTTCTAAGTATTAAATTTATTTGATCAAGGTAATGACAAATGGAGGGGCTGTTCAAGGAACTGGTTTTGACTGTTACAAAGGGGGTTTTTTTCTTATTCTTGGTTTAGCATTTGAAGTTGTTAAAACAAACCAAGTAAGATGTTACCTGGGAGTGTATCTGACACTTCTGTTTCTCTAATCTATCATCTGGAAAACACAATGGTGGCATTCTTTTCCTAGTTCCATTTATGAAACTCTGTTATTTTCCTACTGTCTAAAGTTATATTTATCTTCTGAGGTGGTGTTCTAGACAATAGACCATGTCTGCTACCCCATTTGTGCAGATTGTCTTGAAAAGCAATGAGATTGCTAGGATATTTAGGATAGTTGCTCCTTTCATTATGAAACTCTAAAAATGCTCACCTTAAAAATATATATCATGAAAGTAAATAAGAGGCTTTTGGTTTGAATTATATACGTCTCTGCTACATAAACACCCCACCACCTTGATGTTTTGCTTTGAACATGGGTGGAAAGGAGAAAAATAGAGTACTTTAAAATTCCTCTGCAGAATTTATTAGCTGCAAAGACTATAACCAACTTCATATCTAAGGGTGGCCATTCCTTACAGAAAAAACCTCTTCTTAAATCAGCAGGCAAATGATCATATTATTGCTCTAGTAAGTATGAGGTTTTGATTTGAATTTTGGCACAGCTGTTGAAGTGGTGGTATAACACAGGTGTTTGCTGATCTAAAGAGTAGTACATATGGTGCAGCTTTTCATTAATGAAAACACCCACTATTCCTATATTTTAGTTATGAGGTGTATTTAAAATCTTTAGTTTAGTAGATTACCTGTTCCAAAGAGTTGTTGGAAGTATTTAAGGTAGATGTGCCTGGTATGATTACCCCTTTAAAATTATTTAGGAGGGTTAATCCGTTGTCAACCAACTGTGTTCAATTGCTGTTGTCTAGGGGATGGTGATCTTAGAAGAATTCCCATTTCCAAAAGACATTTTGAAGAAGCAAATACAATTGACAGACCAAGAAGCTTTATTAAACGCCACAGGGAATTCGCAAGCTGCCATTGAGAGACAGGATGCTTTGCCGGAGCATGACTTTGAAATGTCACCCAGCAGTCCTACCCTGCTCTTGCGAAACATAGAGAAACAGGTAAAGTAAAATGAGAACTGAATGGTCAATGGAGCCAAATGATTTACTTCAGAAATAGGGCAGCTTCCATGGTGATGACTTCCAAAAAGGAAGATATTTTGCCGTCCTGAAGTGGGTGCTGATGAATTGAAGGGCTTAAATAGCTACATTGTACACCAGGTTTACAAATTAATCTTTTACTTTTGATGTGTCTGTGTTACCGCTTTGTTACCATCAAAGCGGCCACATAACTGCTTCTAACAGCTATCCACAAACCTGCCTCTCCTGTATAGAGTCAGTGGAGAGTTGCCACAGATTGTTTCAGGAAGTACTTTGGTGAGATGAAAGAAAAAAGCTGAAGATGGAGGTATGTTGCACTTGAAACAAGCAGAAAGCCCCAACAAAATGTAGTTGTTGATCTACCTTTTCAAGCTCCAGCTCAGAGCTGAGGAATTCCAGGTACTTAACAGGCATAGCTTCGGGTGGAGTTGAGGGTCACCATGTTCAAAACAAGTCATTTCCAAAGTTAATTCCCGGAAATAGGATCTAGACTCCAGCAGGGTTTTCTTTTGCTAGAAAGTACTTAAAGAATGTGGTAGGATCACATTGCTGAAGGAGATAGAGGAAATTTGGTTTCAGCATGCAGATAAAGCAAACCTGACAAAGCCAGTGTGGTGCATTAGTATGTTTCTCTATTGTTGTCCATGAATTCTTGGTCAGAGACATGTTTTTTAAAGGGGGTGAAAGTAGCTTTAGGTGCTAACACTTGTTCCTGAATCTCTGTGCCAGTTTTTCTTATTTGATAGTCACACTTTTCTGTTCTTAAAATGCTTCCCTGGTTTGATAGATCTTACCCACAACAAACAGGAGTGAGGAAGCAATGATATGGGACATTTATATTCACAGTGCTGGCAATTGCACAAGGTAGACCAGGGAGCATTTTTAGAATGTGGTGAATGTCCCCTCTTGAAGGAGAATTAAATGCACTTTTCAGTAAGACATTTGGCAAATACTGCTCTGTTTCCTGGTCTCCAAGTAGTTACAGAGGTCAAAGAACTGCAATGATCTGAAAATTACTTGGAAGTAAAGGTGTTCATTCGATACATCTCACAGATTACATTAGCTTTCTTCCCCTTACACCACAAAAAAGCTTTGGGATATGATTTGCTTTGAGTCCCAGTTGTGTAAATTAACTTGAACTCTGAAGGTCTGAGTTTCTTCTTGCTCTGTGTCAGGAGTAGCGATGCTGTAGGCTGGAGAACATCCATAGATATTCCCCCAGAATTCTTCAGTCCTCTGTTAAAGTATTTCCATGTTAAAGATAAGTAATTTTACTTGTGAACAAAACACAAATCATAAAGAATGCAAAGTGGCCGAGCCTGGCAATTTCTATTCATACTGTTTTTCAAGTCCTTTTCATCTCTATGCAGTGTTTTAAAAGTATGAATTTTTTACCTGACTACATCACTTAAACATGAACAGAAAAAGACAATAGTTGTAATGAAATGGGAAATCAATTGTTCTGCCTCTTTCTATATAAATGGTAGGCCCTCAAAATGTAAAGAAAACTCGCTGGGTAACCTTTAGCAGTCCTTGTTTTAAACAGTCTTTGTCCTGAATGAAAATCCTACCAAGTTCTATAAATAAAGTGTGCCATTTCAGATGCATTTAATTTCTGTTTAGTGTGCAGAACACAGTTTCCTCTAAGAAAGGTACATTTATTGTCAGAATAGCCTGTAAGGTTTGACATTTAAAACAAAAGGAAATCGTTGTGAAATGCTAATCTGGAGGCAGTCCACAATTCATTGCTTTATAAGGAGTAACTCTTAATCTTAAAAATCAGCTGCATTAGTTATAGGGCAGTTCTGAAAGTTTGGCTTTCTATAGGGTGAGGCTGCTTTTTGCTGTTCTTGAGGATACCAGGAGATTTTAGCCATTCTGTCTGTAGTTACAGTAGTCCTCCTGCAGTTACACTTCCTTTTATGCAAACACCTTTGTGAAACTACAAGGAGGAATGAAGAGGATTCTTTTAACCAGAGTTTTGCTTTGAGTGAACAAAATATACAATGAGTAGACAGCAGACTGTTTTTTTCCCATATTGAAATGCTTGTTGAATGGCCAGTTAGCAGCTCTGGGCTGCAACTGTTGTGATATCTGCTGTAAGGTTTTCTGATTCCTTTTGCCTTTTCACAAATGTTTGGTTAAGTGCTAAGATCAGTTACGTGTTTGTGTACTTCAGATGTCCTTGGCTGTTGTTCAGAGCTGTGTTGGTTTTCTGTTGTTGTCGGGGTGTTTGGGGAGCGGGGCTGTATAGTTGAACATAATAATTGTGAAAGAAGAAACTGTGCCATGCTTGATTATTCACAAGAAACTAAATGTCATCATTCCATGATGTGTGCAGCTGGAATCCTAAGTAGGAAAACAACAAAAAGAAGCCTAGGACCTTTGAGCTATTGAGTCTGGAAAAAAGTCTCACTACCTTTTATTTGTTGTTTTGCTCTTTTCCAGAGTGCACAACTGAGTGAAATCATCAGCAGCCTGATTGCTCCGCTCAATCTGTCTCCAGCTTCTTCATCTCTCTCACCCAAGGCCTGTAGGCACAGACAGCTGGTCAATGGCATCTCCTTCAGGTGGGTGACAGGATAGTACCTGTTTCTTTTCTTTTCTGTTTTTTTTTTGAGAAGACCTTTTGTTACGTGTATGTAGCTGGAACTGATCATTATTCCAGCAGTAAGTCAGGAAAAGAGCAGTCCTCACTGCCAGCTTCGAGAGAAGTTGGGTCCTGCTGTTAAGATTGAAAGTGGTAGGGGTTTGTTTTGTCCTTAATGACAGTGTAGAAGCATGCAGTACTGGGAAGATGAATATATCCCAGAAGTAGTGAAATGGTAGAGTAAGTAGCACACTGCTTCTGATGATTTCAGACTTAGGATTCTGTCATCACAAGTGCAGCTTTATTTCTGGAAAAGCGATGAATTTAGACTGTAGTAGATTAGTAGAATATGTCAGGTTTTGTAGTAGCTACCTGAAGTTTAAGCACATCAGCCTTCAGTACAAGGCCAAATTTATATTGGCCAGTTACTTTCTCAGGAATGTGGAGATAGCATTTTTCCAGTTGTGGTCTTTTGTTCCTGATGGATGTAGCAGCTTGAAATTAATACTGCAGACAAGTGTTTCTCAGTGCTGCTCCATACTTCTTAGTAATTCCATTTTTTATTCTATGACTTTAAAAGAGAGTACAGGCTGTAATTAGTATTAGTCTCAAAACAGCATTAAGGTAACTGAGTATAGTTCTGTCTTACAAAAGACTTAGGTTTGCTGGATATTTCTCCTGAGATTTTGGTAATGCAATTTTTGAGGGTGGAAGGGTTGCTGTTATTCATAGATCTTGAGATCAGGTGGATGAAGACAGTGTTCCCTACTAAGAGCTGGGGCTTTCTGGCAGTGTCTGCAGCAGAACATAATTCCCTGGCTCCCAGCTCCAGGAAGAGCTGGCCATGCCGTCTGTTTCAGCAGCTTTGCCATAGCCTCCCTAAGAGAGATTATAATGAGCAGCTTGGATGGGCAGCTTCTTTAACTGCCGTCTGTTCCACAGCAATTGTGTGACTGTGCCCTAAATTTCAGGATGAAGGGGTCCTGTCACGTAGCAGTCATGCGCCCAATGTATCACTTGTTTACAGATAATGTAGAGGAAAATTGGAAGATTCTTCTGAGTTTTGGAATAAAAATAGCCCTGAAATAGGAGCTGCTAATAGAGATGAGCATGTGGAAGAAGAGTCATTTAGACTCTTAGAAGCCTGACTCTGTCTCAAAACAGATGAGGAAGGGTTCCTGCTTTTTGAAATGTTTTTGGGAGTGTGTGATGTTGACTTCATGAGCAGGGGCTCTAATGATGTAGCTTGAAGCCACTTGTCTTGTTTATCAGGCACTGTGTTCAAAATCAGTCTTCTTTCCATTTTATGAGCAGCACAGTTGTTTGCTCATGGGCCAGTGTCTCCAAGGCTGATGGTTTTTTACTTGTGACTTAGGAAAGCCCAAAGAAGTCTGCAAATAAATGCTGTTCATTAAAGATGGAAATTAAGCATGATACAGAGTAGCTATGAGACTCATGCAGGGAAATTCACTGCTGCCTACTTCATGGGGTTTTGAATGTGCTTCAGTTTTCTGTGGTATTTTGTTGTGGCAGTCTTGTGTACAATTAATTGAGAAAGTTATATACTGCATGAAACTTCATTTCTTGGCTGCTTCTCACTCTTTCTAAAACTCACTGACTGTATTAAGTGCCTGAAAAAGTAGAAATCAAAATCAAATGGAAAATAAGGTGATTTTGTTCTTTTTGAATAGACAAAAAAAAAGGGTGATAGATTTTTACTGAAGTAAATTCTTGTAATTAGTTGTAGGCTCTTGATGTGAAAGATAGAATAGTGCATGTTTAAGGCAAGTCTCAGCATGAAATGCTTTGAGGTTGGTTGATTGCAGTATGTACTTGGTTACTTGGGCTATTTATTCCCAGTGGAAGTGAAGGTGCATGTACCGTTCCTGGTTGATTAATTGTGGGTAACCTTGAGTTGCCATTTGTCAAGGTCTAACTTAATTAGTGGCTTCCTTTTATTATGTAGCTTTTCTCTGCTCAATTGAATCTAGATGCCAAGATTAGCAAGATGGATTGTATGAGAGTAAATGCTCATAGAAGCAGTTCTCTAAGCTACTGATAACCACTTATGAGGGGAGAGGAATGAAAAAGTTTATTACTTCAGTACAAGTAGTGCCTATCTAGTGGTTTGATGTGTGTGTGTATTTGTGTGTAAGGTCTCTGCTCCTTAGCTTAGGCTGTAGAGCAAGAAAGGCTGACCTGTGAGCTTTGAAATGAGGGTTTCAGCAAATTAATGAATTCTACATCTGGCAGTGGTTCATTTCAGTCTTCAGCAGAATCACAGTTTGAAAACCACCCAAACTAAGATCAGAATAAATGGAGAGCTCAAACCTTGACTAGAAGGCCTATTTATACAAGTGGCAGGAAAACCATACTGCTGTGTACTGGAGTTTCAAGCCACAGAGCCGAGATCTCTGCTTCGTCTAAAAACGGAGCTGTGCATTGCCGTAAGGCATAGGAGGGTAAAAAGAGCATCTGGCAGAGACTGAAAAGAGATTATCAAAGATCTGGGCAGACCACCAGAACAAGAGCAGGAATCGCAATAGCTGAGGAGCCAAACTGAGGAGCCAAGCTAAGAGCTTTTTGTTATAATTTAACTGTCCGAGTTGTCTTTCTTGTCAGAGAGAGATATGGTGAAATCTAGAAGTTGGCCTTGGCACAGTCTGACTTTGTGGAGAAAATGCTTTAGAGAATTCAGAGAAAGTATTTTAAATCTTCTACATGGACTTCAAATGTTGTATTCCTTTCTCAAGCTTTAAGAACGGTGTTAGCTTTAATAATGTCATACTTCAGTATCTGGAGCATTTTCTTTGCACTTACTAATATGTTCCTTTAAATACTTTGTACCATCCCTCTTTTAATTAGCACATTTTTTTCATTGAGTCTCTGTTGCTGATTGAGATTGTTCTGATGTGTCAGAAGGACAACTCAAATTCAAACCCATCAAACCTTATTACCACACCAGCACAGCATGGGATGATGTTTAATCACACTTCCATAACAAGCACTTCTACTTAATCAAAATGTGCTGTTAGAAGAGTACTGCTAGTCAAAAAAATCGATAAATGGCCTTGTCATAAATTCATTTTCATGTTTGACTGTGTTATAACTTTACTAATAATAAGACCGTGACTTGCCAGATAAAGTTCATAAGAGAAAACAATCATTTGTGCAGACAGATGACCTGCTATGAACCAAGGCCAAAATATCTCCTATACTTGCGCTCCTCAGGGAGTTAACAGTTACAGTCAAGGTCTTCAGTACTGTAAAAATAAATGCACACGTGAGTGCTATTTGCAGCAGGCCTTCAGCTTTGTGGGCAGATGTTGCTGCAGCAACAAAGTAAAATCAGGACACCTGTAAAAGTGAAGTGCATTCTTCCCATGGAGTCATTCCCATCCAAAGGAAGGGTGTTTTGAGTTTTGCCTTGCAGTGTTCCCTGTTCTGGTGGGGAGACGGGCAGAAGATTGGTGACAGTTATGCAAAAGTGTTACACATAGATGCATAAGGTTTTCTACTGCTCTTGGCCCTGTGTTGTCACATAACTTTCACGATTGCATACTGTATTATTATGGATGTGAGTACAGCAAGTGTGTGTGTAGGTCAGGTTGTGGAAGGATGATGCTATAACACTGTGAGGGGGATTTGAAAGGGACAGACTTGGGGAAATGCAGGGAAGGGTGAGGTTTAAACTTAAGATTAAGCTTTTCATGTGTTCATGTAGACCCTAACACATTGTGACTGGAGCTGAGCTTGCATTCTTCCAGGTTCTCTGGGTCTAACCAGCTTCTAAATTGTAAAGACAGGCAAACAGGCTGGGCTTTCCTTCCTCCTCAAGAGCTTCACCCAGGCTGGGCTTGGGCGCTATTGAAGAGCTGTATTTTGGCACAGCCCTGGAAGTGAAGTTTAATGGTCTTGTGTTGGTTCAGCTAAGCATGCAGGGTTCTTAATTTTGATACATATGCTTCACAATGACTTGCAGCCCCTACACTGAATAGGCACTGGGTTGTAAAGCTTTACTTAAGTTTCAGTTCTTGAGCAAAACTAGAAAATCTGGAAAGTATTAGGGCAGGACTCAAGGTCTCCTTTATGTTCACTTGACTGCTGTCTTGAATGGAATGGAAGTTTGTAGGGCAATATTAGTTGCAACATGTATAACTTGTGTTAGAAGTGTTAGAGAGTTCTTGAATTTGGAAGACGAAAACCTATGATATGCTCAAGGGCTTCATTTCATTTTGACATTTGTTTCCCTGAGCGGAAAGGTGAACAAGAATGATGAACTTCCTTTTGTGACCTAACAGAATTAATCAGTGAGCAAACAAAGCACATGCAAGGTTTCCTCAGTGTGCTAAAACATTTTAGTGTCTCTAAAATTCTCTTAGATAGGCTAATGTTGATCAGTATATGAAATCTTGAGCCTTGGGTGGCATGGTTTAGTGGGAGGTGTCCCTGCCCATGGCTTGGGGGTTGGAACTGGATGATCTTAAGGTCCTTTCTAACCGTGACAATTCTGTGATACTATCTTGGCCTGTGCATATGGAGCATAGTTAACTTTTTTGCATTTCCTCTCTCCATTAATCATGAAATTACAGAGCTTCAGACAACAGAGAGGTATCCCCTTCAGGCAGCTGGTTGCTTGATCATCAGCACATCAAGAAAAGAAGAAGAGACAGGACAAGGCTAAGACCTCTCACTGTGGCTAGTGGGAGCACATCTGCCCGGACAAGGCCACTTCATAGTTTCCAGAAGAGGAAACTCTACAGAATGCATGGTGCCTGTCACTGGAATCAGCAGGTAAGCCGTCGCCTCTCTCTTCAGGAGACAAAACCAAAGAATCCAGCTGCTAGGGGGCTGCATGTGTCTAGTCTGGTATGTCAGAAGAATAATGCATGCTGTGCTGGTTATTTGTGATGTTCAGGGAGCATACATATATGTGATGGGAGTACTGGATGTGTCAGCAGGAGCTCTGAGTTAATGAGTTGAACATAACAAATGAAGATGGCTCAGCATCCTGCTTATCAAATCAGTTTGTACTGTGGTGATTGTTAAAGCCTTTATACAGTGTAAGGAACAGCTCGAGAGCTTCCTTGGGAGGCTCGTCTGCTGAGGAAACATGCTACAGTGTAGACCAGCTGCCTGCTTGTTTTCAGCATATTTGTTTTAGCTACAAGAAAGTTTACACAGCTGCTGGCACATTATTTTCTAGGAAATTAAATTGCAGTATCTTAATCTTGTTTCCGTTTTTGCTGTTTCTGATTAGTTATGTTGCCTTTTTCATGGCACTTGATGGATGCTTTAAAACTGAACATTTTCCACGTTACAAAGGAATTAATATTTTTAAATAGGGAAACAGACATTGTTGTGCAGGGCATATCTGTTCACATCTGACATGAATAGCATATCGCTGGTAAGGATACACAGTGAGTTGAGCTGTGGTGCTTAAAGCAGCAGTTCACTTTGGGGGCAGAAATGGCATGAACTCATTCTTTAGAGCAGTGTTAATCCCAAGTGGGTTTAATGTCTTAGTTTTTGCTTTGTCTTTTCAAAGTGGGTTATATTGAGAGAAATCTTCCTGTCTCCTCAGCTGACTGCCTAGGATTTACCAAGTGTGCCAGTGATCTGGGGAGAAATTTCCCCTGCGAGGCTGTTCCGTGTGAGTGTGCTGATTCAGCATCCTCTGCAAAATTGCACAAGTGGCCTAGTTTTAGCAAGATAGCTTATTGAAAAACTGTCCAGTTTCTTATTAGCCTGACTTCCCAGCTTCCTGGCAGTGGGGCTTAGAGACCCGGCAGTCTGCCTGAAGGGGTTGATGGTGGGGGATAGGGATGGAGGGTTAGTGTTTGAGAGCTCTGCCTCCAAGGCATTTAGGCTTTTCATCTTCCTTGCATTAGCCAAGGAGGCTGTTACTGACTCAGACTCCCTTGTTTCCCATTCAATCCAATCCATGTCCTGTTAAAGAGGTCTGGGGCCCCATTCCCTGCCTAGTGCCTCCAGTATCCCAAGCCCTTCTATGAAGAGTGCTCCTTGGCAAGAGAGTTCAGGACTTTCCCTTCCCTCTGCTTAAACAAGAGGGGTTTCCACTCCAGGTGCAACTTGTAAATAATAGGCTCTTCTGGAAGCCTGCATCTTGCAGGCTCAAGTATCACATATTTCTGCAAGCACTGCCTATGTCTCTGTCTTTTGAAAAGCTGGGCCAGAATTAGTGCAGTTCAGAGAGTAACAGAAGTGTGTGAAGAGAAACTTCATTTCTGCAGCCTGGCAGAGGGAGTTTACATGTTCACCTTCAACCAGCCATAAAGCTGAGCTGCTTTGCACACTCAGTAGTTTACCTTGACTCGTAGACTAAAAAAGAAATTTATAGTGTACATTTGATTGTAGATTGCAGTAAAAAAGTACATTTAAGTTACTAGTTAAGGCTTCAAATATAGGAGCTGATGCAACTGTGTGTCTGCCCCATGCTCTTGACATTTCTAATGCTGGGTTACCATATGCTAAACCAGATGCGGTGTCTCTACTGAAAGTGCAGCGCTGTCCCAAAGACAGTGTGGTAAAAACTGCTGTAGGGAATGCTCTTTATGCTTACTGCAGCTCTTGGCACAAAAACCTGTATTTCTACTCTGCTTGCTAATGTCCTTTCCATGGGGAAGTTAACCAAGAGGCAACTTGGAGAGCTGTGTCATTGCACTGCAGATGCATTCTGTTTGGAGAAAATAAGAGGTGGTGGCAGCGATCGACCTGTCAGCTTCAGACTTTGTGCAAGTGCCAAACTCAATTAAAGCTTTCAGAATTAAGGTAAAGCAGTGAACAAAGCCTCTTACACAGTGTTGGTTAAAAACAGAGTAGCAGGGATCCTGCTGAGGCATAAAGTGATAAAATTGGTCTGGACATTTCAGCACATTCTGACAGTCAAACCTAAATGGGTATTGAGTCTTTGAATTAAGAGCCATCATCAGTTTGTATTTTCATTCAGGAACTCTTATTCTAACAGGGCTTGTCACTTTCTTAGTGCTGCACTTGCTACACTTGGTTACTCAGCTGTTGATGAGATTGCTCAGCTTGTAAAGAACTGGCTATCAGCTCAGGCTGACTGCTACATTAGGCAGATGTCTAAGGGTAAGGATGTAAAATGAGGAAAGGCCTCTGAGACTGATACCTAGTTTTCATTGAAAATGCATTTATATTCCCAACAGTAACCCAGCAAAATTCTTCTGGCCTTTCACAGAAAAAGGAGTTACTTCTTAGCAGCATGCAGAAGGGTTGGATTTTTAATATAGTATTAGTGTGGCATCTCGAGCAAGTGCTTCTCCACTGTTTCATCAAGATTAACGTTTATAGCCCCTGGTACCATGTCCTGTGAGGATCCCCATTTCTTTAAGGTCACTGGCCTGAGAACAATCTGGAGGTAGAGCAGACTTGCTGCTACTTCCCTGCAGCAGATGTGGAGTTAACAGAGACCAGCTTGTCAAAGCCTGAGGAGAAGATTGACTCTTCTGAACATTACAGCTCCTGTGTCAGATTCCTCTTGGTGCCTGATTCAAACAGCAAATGAGCCTGGCAGTGCTGATGGGTGATGTTGCTCTGCAGAGTAATCTGAGCAAGACAATGACTGAAGAGTTCTGACCAGAGAATCACAGCAAACCGCAGGCTTCCATGTGTGGCAGTTTAAGAAATGCTGGGAGAGCTTTGAGGAGTTTGGGGTTTTGGGAATGATTGGTTGTACCCTTTGTGCTTTGAGTGGCATTCAGAGTGTTGCCCTCCACATCTCTTCAGATTCATTTGGGAAACTCATCGTCCTCTCCACGCCCCAACATCCATGTTAGGAAAAGTAAAGTATGAAACTGAACTGCTATCCCATCTGCCAGTTCATAAGGTCACTGGGAAGGCAGCCACATTTTTTCTCTTATCTACTGCCATGCCACATGCATCTACAGTGCTGTCAAAAGTTTGAGTATTTAGTGACCTAGTAGCCTCCCAGTGCCTGTTGAGAGATGCCCTACATTGTCCTCTGCTGTATTTCTTTTCTGAAGAGGACTGTTCTGATGGTAAAATAATGCTTACACACAGTAGTATCTAAAAAAAAATAGAACGCCATGAAACTCTAGAAGACATGGAAGATCTGCAGGATAGTTAGACTGCAGATAAATAAAACAGGATGCAGGGTGTTTTGTTTATCTGTAACCATTCAGTATCCTCAGGAACTTGAAACATCCTTTGGGCCAAATCCGCTTGTCCCCTAATTCGGAATGACTTAAGTACCACAGATGATCTGTGAGTCATCTTTTGGCCATGGAATCTGTTTTGTATCTTTCTTCTTTCGTTATCTAAATAGCTTGAGAAGAGGCCTTTTGTTGATAGCAAGTCAGTGCACAAACCCCTCAGAATAACTCACATACACAGGAAACCCTGGGATTGCAGCCTGTGCTTCAGTCTAGAGGGTGTGATTGCGTCGGTGCCTTTCTTCACTGTGATTTTTGAATGAATATTAAAACTTGTGATCAAGATAACACAAAGGAGTAAACTGCAGGCAAGTCTAGTAGGAGGATATGTGCTTGCAGGCAGGGGTTGGAAGTCTGAGAGTGCTGGATCAAAAGGCTGGATCTGCCATTCATTTGCATTGTCACAGCTGGCAAGTCAAACAACCTCTGGGTTATTGTCTCTTCCTGTAAAATCACAGAATTAACTGGGTTGAAAAAGACCTTTAAGATCATCAAATCCACCCATTACCCTACCACTGCCAAAACCACCACTAAACAATGTCACTGAGGCTCTCATCTTCACAGTTTGTGAACGCTTCCAGGGATGGTGTTTCCACAACTTCCCTGGGCAGCCTGTTCCAATACCTGATCAACTTTAATATAGGATAACAGTAAGAAAGAAGGCAAAGAAAGTCTGTAAGTAGTAGGTCAGTGTCAGGACTTTAAAGCATAAGCAGCAATTGAATCATTTCCCAGTGGTTGGTGCATTTATAACTGCAAACCTCTCAGATGCCTGAGTGCTTCTGTAAATGCTTTTCCTATAAGGAAAACACGTAGTATCCCAATCTCTGGCTATCTTTTGCCTAAACTTGAAGGAACTGAATTATCTGTGAGATAGCAAAAGCTCTATTAAGTTTGTTTAAAAGCAGACAAATGTTATTATTAGTCAGAAACCCTCAGAGAGGTATTTGCTTAGCTGATGTGCCCTGAAGTTTTCTTTTCTAGTGTTTTATCTGTGTGGCTTCCTGCAGGTTTTCGTCAGTAACAAGGAGTTTGTTTTGCCAGTACATTTGGTTAGTTTATCATTTAAGTGCAAGCTAACAACATTAGTTTCACCTTTTTTCTCTTCAAGTCATGCCTCACCAGGAGATGGCATTGAGGTTAGGTAGTGTTCTAATCTACCAACACTTCATACAGCTAGAAAAAAAGGTAAGAGTCAACAGAGCAGGGAGATCTGAGCACTATCACATTTGGTCCTATCCATTTCTTTGCAGGGTTGTAGGGCACGGTGGGGTGTTCTAACCTGAAGATTCTCATTTTATTTGTATCTCCACCTGCTGGAGGAAGAGTTGATTGTGTGGTCCGAGACACATGGAGAAAACTGGAATTGAAATGTGCAAAGGTGCCAACACCCTGGAAGTTGGGAATTGAAGTGCAAAAGCTCACATTTTGCATACACAAAGAAACAGTTGGTATTAATGTCACCAACTCTTGCAGCTGAGTATTTCCATATTTTGGCTTTTCAGCCTCAAACGGGAGTTAAGTGAGACCAGAAGAGTGTCTGCTTTCATTTAGTGCCTTAAAACAAAAAGGGAGGATAAAAAACCTTAGTGCTTCTCCAGAAGGCTCCAAAACAGACGGGAGAGAAGCATTTAAATTCTAGGGTTTGGGTTTCTTATTTCAGTCTAGTTCTCTTACTGGTTCTATAATTTTCGTGGCCTGCTGCATTCCCAGTGCATGCTTAGGGCCAGTGATGTGCTTTGTAGATGCCATTTGATGAATACATAGGGGTCTTTCACCAAGTCATGTTAATTTTCAGGTTTTAGGATATACACATGAACGCTTGCTTTTATAATTTGTATCGTTCCCAGTATGCAGAGCCTTTATCTTCTTTGTTAAATGCCTGGTATCTATCTGCAAGTGGTCTGCAGGTAGCAGGAAAGGAGAACAAGAGACAGGCGGAGGGGTGTGTGTGCAATGTGCTTAATCTTAATATTGCCTATAGTGTGCAAGTTGTACCCTGTTTACTGCCAGGTGATATATTCGTCTGGAGACGAATAATTTATCAGCTTCTACCTAGAATTCGATCCCATTTCCACTACCGTATTATCATGTCATGGTTTATTTGTGTTGAAGGAGATACAGGTGAAATCTTTCTGTCCTTTACCAATTACTGTTTTCTCTAGCTCCCTTGGTCTGTAAATTCAAAGAAACAGCACTGACTACAGCAGTAATCATCAACCATAATGTTCAGTAGCCACCTGTAAGTTTTGCCTTTCACACAGTGAAGTAGTCATCTTGCCTGAGTTGCACTGGAAGGAGTCTATTGGTTGTCATCATCCTCCTTGGTATCCCTAGATATTGTCTCTGCCACTTGCTTCTGCATGGTTTCCTATACTGCCAGTGGGACTAAATCCATCTTTTGTGAGGTTATGGCAAGCCAGTCATCCTGAGCATTCTTTTGTCCCAGAATGAAGAACCTGCAGTGTGCCTTTCACAGTCCTGCACCTTCAGCTTATTGTGACATTTCTGCAGTGTTTTATTGATCACATCTACTCTTAATTTGTGTATGGCATTTTTGAAGAGTTATCCTTTTGGATTATCATGTCTTTCCTTCTTTGGGTTTAACTGGTCGAAGATTAGGCACTAACCTTGATTTTTCATTTGATTTGCTAGTTGAAGAAAAGGGCTTTCTTTCAGAATGGTGAGGCTAGCATACACTTCCCACAGAGCAGGTGGAAGTCCATCTCCAATTGGATTACAACAGGATTAAAGAAACTAAACTCCATGTGTACTTATGAGAGGTGGGTACTCCCGGAACCAGTAATAGAAGCTACCACTCCTTTTATGACACCAACTCAAAGTCTGAATTTGAGACAAGCTGGATGCTAAATAAGTTGTCATTAGTGTTTTGTGAAAGTCTCAGGTATGTTCCTGGAAAAAACTGGTCTTTGCCACAGGGTCTGCCACTTTATCCTTATCCACAGCTTCAGAGGGACCAGAGGCTTACATCCTTGCTTTGCTGGACCTGACCTGTACATAACTTGCGGGCAAGTGCATGGGAAAGGCCTGTCCATTTGACGTGTATAGAAGCTTCATCAGGAAGGGAGAGTCTGTCACGTAGCACGTATTGTCAGCACCGTCTGTTATGCACCTTCCTACACAGGGGTGTCCCAGATGCTTCACCTGCCTTCTCCCTTTCTTCCTGTCTGTAAGAGAGAAGGTCTTCTGGGCTTTCAGATTAACCTTCCACTATCCATGTATTATATGTTTCCCCAAAGCATTCTGAGTCCTGCTTAGGGAATCTCTGATGTTTAGTTTTTAAAATAAGGTGGTTTATTTAACTCTGTGTTCTGCCAGAGGAGCATAGCTCTGCGCAGAGCAGATCCTTGTGTGCAGAAGAGGGAGGCCATGGAGAAGTGGGCTTGCCTTTAAGGCAGACGCTAAAGCACAGAAGTAAGCAGGTAACATAGTGCTCTGTTGGTTTGAGCTGTACATAGCACTTCTGGAGGATTCCAATTTAGCAGTGTTTGGTGTTCAAAGAGGAGGTATCAGCCACCCACCCACCTGGTGGTTTATTTGGATCCTGTAATTAACTGTCTGCAATTTAGTTGGCTACTCATTTCCTGAAGAACAGTTTTAATATTGAGGAGGAGAGCTCTTTGATATTGCTGAGAAGTTCTGACTGTGTGTGTTTGGAAAGATTAAATGCTTTTTTTCTTGCCTTTTTCAGCTTATAAGAATAATGGGAAGCAGACGTGACAGGTATTCAGCAGAGTGTATTTGGGTAGGAGTTTTTTAGCGGTCAGTAGCTGTAACCATGAAGTGAGAATTCACTTCCGAGTTTTTAACTGGGAGCATGAACCATGTTTCTTCTCAATTTCAGCAGCTTCATAGACTCAACCTTTGGTGTTCAGCCTTCTGACTCTTCTAGAGCCTTGAGCCAGTTGTGCCCTCTCTAATGCATCGATTTATCACAAGCAAGTGCAAGAGTTGTTTTGACTGTCATAAGAAATTGCTCTCTGTATTTTGTGTGATCCAGTAAAACAGTACTGAGGGGAAAAAAATCCAAGGTTAAAATGCATAATGTTTTAGAAAATTAGATTCTGTTGGTGACACCAATCCTTAGGAAGTTTAAAAGAGAACTGTTAATTGAGGACTTAAGGTTGTCACACTTCTGATTTCCTCTCAAATACGGTGTATTTTCTTTTCCATGATTGAATTGATGTAATGTAATGTTATTCTTCATACCTACTTGAGCTGAGGAAGCATGAGGCTTTTTATTTCAGTAATGAAGAAAAGTGTTTCAGGAGATGTACAGGGGGTACTGCAGGGATAAAATGAGATGTGTTTAGTAATCCTTCTTGCTTTTGGAAGGGTTGGCATTGTGGTCAGGCTTGCTGTAGAGACCTGTCTTCTAAAAGCTGCGCACTGCGGCTTTCCTGAAACCACTTGTCATTGCTGTGGCTGAACAGATATACTTGTGGGGTTGTTTTCAGTTGGGTTTTGGTGGATTTTTTTGTTGTTGTGTTGCAACATCAATAATTACCGCCTGGAAAAGCCAGTTGGGTTGTAGGCTCTGTTCTGCACTGAATTGAAAGGGAGGAGAGTTCAGTTTCCCAATGAATGGTTCTTCAGTTTTGGTTCAATAAGGTTGAAGCTCTTTCTTTGACTGAGCAACTTACTTTCATTCCAGAATGAAGGGCTTCTGAAATGTTCCATCAAGGCTTCATTAAATCGACGTTCTTGACAAACATCATGATTTCACTAATTCAGCATTTTCCAGTGGAAAGCTACTCCATCAGAAATATAAACCAGATCCAGTAGCTGGGAACGCAAACACTGACAGAATTTTTTGCTCTTTCCTAGTAACTTTGCAGGCATTTGAGTAAAATTACTTTTACTTCTATAGAAGTCCTTATTTTCTTTTGAATGACAAACTTACTTCATGAAAGATTTCATTATTTAGGTGTTGAGGGCAGAGTAATCGAGGAAATAAGACACAATTTCAGGCAGAAGGTTTTGTAACTTCTACCACAGACAAGATGAGGAAAAGAATGTTGCATTTACTAACATTGGCGAACGGCTTTTAGTAATGTTTCAAAATAGATTGAGGCTGTGGAGGTCGTTTGACTACGTATGCATGTTTTGAGTAGGCTTAGCTTTAAGCTAGTGTCTAAATATGTTTGGGACTAAAGTTAAAGCAAGAGAAAGCAGGTCAGGGACTAAAGACTGGATGGATGTCAGTTGTGTTGGTTCTATGTATATATTTTGGAGGTAATTTTACTTTGATGACTGTTTGGGGATATCTTTTTATAGAATGAGAGATTTATCATTTGCTGTAATATGGATTCATTCGAGTAAAAAAGACACATGCCAGCATAGTGCAGTTACAGTTTAAATAGGTGCGTTTCACTAAATAGTTAATTTCTAACACCAAAATATCAAGAGGGAAATGTTCTTTTCTGCGGTTTTGAAAAGCAAGCCTTTATTGCATTGAAGGTAGAGCAACTACCTTTAAGCTTTAGTTTAATGGTCCATATAATGGGAAACATTAAATTCGCTTTAGCATTTATTCCTCTAGTGTTTCCAAACACAGGTCCCAGTTCTGCCAGCACTTTATGGATGCTTAAAGTTTAACAGATGAAGATTCCCATATGTCTGTCACAGGAAAATAAAAGAAGATAGATTTAAAGGAGTCCTGGGCTAGGAAAGAATTCTTTCCAAATGAGGTTGGAAGTACTCGTGCATTCACCTGTGTATGGAGATCAAGGTGGATTTAGGACTGAATGTTTTCCTGGGAAGTGAAATACAAGAGCTCCACCACCATAGGGACTTCTCTGCTCCCAGCATCGTAACATTCTTACTTGATCTTAATAGTTCCTGCAATGCAATACCAGCATAGGGAATTTATCAGTTGGGAGGAAGGGAAGAGATGGAAAAGGGGAACTTTTAAGTGAAATACTTTCTGAGTTAGTGTGGGTTGTAAATACTGGTGCCACCTGTCAGGACTGATTTCAGTAAGTGGAGGGGGGGATTTTATGTGGTGGATATAGTCACTGCATCACTAACACATGCATGGCACTGCTAGAATACAGCCTGGAATAGTTCAGGCAGGAGGAAGCAGCTGAAGAAGTTTCTTGGATTTGAAAAGCAGAAATATTGAAAATACAAGTAGTGTTTGTTTCGTCACCTTGCCTCCAATGGAACTGCCAGATGGTTTCCTTTCATTCCATAAAAAGTCATAAGAAAATCAAGACAACCACTCTTATATTGATTCTTTCAGGTTTTTTACATTAAAATCCTGTTCTAGGAGATGATAAATGTGGTTGTTTGCACAGTGTTAAGCTGAGACCCATGAAGTACCCCACTGCCACTGGCCCTCCCTCTCTGTAGGATCTTTGGGGTTACCACTGCTAGTATCCAGTAAAGCTGAAAGTAGCATAAGCAGCACTATTTCCCTGCAGTGCTTTTGTAGCTTGTTCTGAGGCGAAGTCTGCTGTTAACTGCTGCCCTGTAGTACCATATTCAAAGTCCTTCTGTCTTTCAGAGCTCAGTATGTTTCCTGCACTCTGCTACTATTCCTGCCCGGTTTCACCCTGCCTTTTGCCTTAGTGTCCTGCTTCCTCACACCTACCAGTTCTGTGCAGTCCATCATTTTACCTTCTGTACTTTAATGACCCTTGCAAATAAGCAGCTAAATCCATCTTTCTTTGCAGCTCTCCTCTTTCTAGTAATTCCTCTTACTACCTATTAGTCAATCCTCAATGCAGCCCTCTCCGTATTTATTGCTGTGTATCTCTTGTTTGTGTTGCTTATCTGATAATTTAAATTATAACAAGGTTAGGATTTTGCCCTCTGACTTTGTGTAAGTACACAATGTGCTTAAAATGTTTGATACTGTTTCTTGCATGGAAATGTATGAGCTCAAACTGTCTAGACATACAGAAAACCTTGCTAAGACTAAGGGGATGAGTGAAGGATATTTAGTCTGATGTCAGTTTTGTTTGCCTATCTGTATTGCGCCTGTTGTGCTTGAATGGGATTTTAAGGGATGTTTATTTATCATGGGATATATCAAAGTAATGATTGGAAACAGTTTCATTTTCTGTGTTCTTTGTATTGTGCACTATTGTCCGTACGTGGAGGTTAGTCATATTTAGGGTATCTGAAGTCTGTAGGAATAGTTTTGCTATTCCCATATTAAAGAGTGTCTCTCACTGACATTTTTCTTTCTTTTTTGTTTTCCTTCTGGTCTAATTTGAAGGGAGTGAAGTAGAAGTTAACCTTTGTTTCGGTATATCCTTGCAGACTTTGCCATCTAGAGATGTCTCCTTTCCATATAAAACTCAGCTCCCATATAGTGGGTACAGCACAGAATCTCAAATACTAGATTACGTGCAAGAGCTGGACTCTTCCTTCCATCCAGTCTTATCATTCCCTGCAGGTAAGTGACACTGTACATAACTGTAACAGAGGGTGGTTGAGCTGTAGAGTTTATGGACCAACTTCTCAATGGTTTTTAGAACATAGTTCTCTTACAGTTCTTTTGCCTCATACTGGCGAACTATGTGAGTTTAGACTAAATGAAAAGCTTAACTTCATCCTCACATTTCAAACACAAACCTTTTAGATTTCCCATACCAGTAACGTGATTACAACCAAAAAGCTTTATTTAGGTTTTGTAATTGTGTTTTTGTGATAGTCACTCATCTTGGTGATCTCTGAAGTTTATGGTTACTGTCAACTGATTCTTTAATCTTCTTGAAACAACAATGCGGATGATGGTGTTTGTGACTCAGCTCTGAAACTAGTGCACGTGCAGCCTGACAGCTCTTGAGGCTTCAAAACAGCATATTTAATGCTGTTATCTGCAGAAGGGATTTGTACTATTGGATTTTTAGTGTTTGGGGTTTTTATTTTAAGAAAAAACTATTTCCAGGTAGTTGCTGAGCATTACTGGAATTCTGCTATTCTGGTGGTCGTCTTTGCCACAGAATAATCCCGAACACGATGCTGGGATCTCCGTGGAAGTGTGTGAGTCTTTAAGCAAACCCAGCATCTTCCCAGAATGACAGGGTAGATGCTGCAGCCTGGTATTAGGAATTCAGGGATTAACGCCTGGGTTTAGAGATCTTGTCACTGGCCAGTAGAGAAGACCAAAGCGTGGACATGGAAACCTGCAGAGGACTCAATTCTTGCAGGTTTACTAGCATTTACATCTCACGTGTGGGATAAAGAGATTATTTTGAGGAGCACGTAGGGGAAACAGAACACTCACTGCAAGAGTATAACAGCAAACATCCCAGTCGGGAGGACTCTGTTGTGGAGGGCAGAGAAAAACACATCTTAAGTCTCTTTTCTATACACGCACTCTTCATGACTTACCCTGTGACTCTGACAGCCCAGCTGGACAGGAGCCAGGGGGGTTAGAAGTCTGTTCAAGGATAGTCATATAAGGCTATGCCCCTTGCATTCATTCTTACCTTGCTCTTTAAGGGAGACTAGGAAGTGTAACAAGAATATTGATGTTTTCTTCTTAAAGGAAAGATTAATCATAATGGAAAAAACCTAAAAGACTTTGGATTGCACTGTGGCTACTGTTGGTCACTTTGCCAGGATGGAGAAGGAAAAATGTTCTTTTAGCTTCATTCTGATACCAAGAATATCTTTCATTTTGAGGAATATTTATTCTATTTTCGAGGAGCCTGAGCCTTGCCAATAATAGCTGAGACAGGAAAAAAGGGCTGGGCCTACAATCTCCTGCTTAGATGCAGTCCTTGTTTTTGAGGGAGGCTAGGTTTATGCTCCTCTCTGTGCTTTGTGTACTTTGCTGTCTCTACTTCCTCATGAAGACCACGGGTCTATTTGTCATTTTCTTTCATATGAAAGAATTATTGTGAATAAATATTTTTCCCTTTCAAAGGACAACCATAATCTGCAGGCAGCCTAGTAAATACAGTGTAGTGGGACTGGTGTACTCAAAAAAGCAACAGGAGAAATGTTCTGTTCCTTTACTTAACTGTTGTGACTGATAAACCTTTCAGATTATGTTTTACTCAGAAGTAAAACAGGAAATGCAGCAAAAACCTTGGGGTCTTGTGAAAAAATAACTAGTTAAATCCATATCAAATTGAAATAAATTGTTCTTTTTAGTTACCAGAATATGTTGAGAGTTTCTTCCCCAGCATATCCTGAAGGCACATGAGGCTAAGGTTGTATGTAAATAAAGCCAGTTTAATACCCACCCTTTGGCCCTGCTCTCAGTCCTCATTCTGAATGTAAGAGTTGTCAAACCTGCTTCTTACATTGACATATTTTTTTCTACTTAATTTCTTGGTTTTCTTGTAATTTTGTTTCCAGAAAGGCTTTTCAGGTAGAGATATCATTTTCTTAAGCCTTCCTGCTTTACAACAGTGAGTAAATTCCTTACCACTTGAGATGTTTTGCAGACTAATTCTGGGTTAGAACTCACTCAGGAAATGAATTACATTGCCCTGCTGTAGCCTTTGCCAGAGAGGGAAAGAAGGAATGTACCTTGATATTACCTCTATGCTCCCAGCAGTAACAGTTTCCAAAGGCATTAAGTTTTACTTTGACCTTCTTAATTCTGGAGTAATTGCAGTATGGGCATCGTTTATTACAGACATGACACAACCTTGCTCTTTCTTACTTGAATTTTGAACACCAAAAAAGAAGTGCTGTTAATCTACTACGGGCGTGTGCCTACACTGGGATGTGTTCAAGAACAGTCCTTAAGTTTGAATCCTACCTTGATCTTGAGTTGTCCCATCAGCACTTAGGAGTTCTTAGTGGTAGAGAGGTTGGAACCGCTTAAGCATACTGCCTTGGTCAGCGCGTATGGCAGTGTGGCTTCACAGCTAAAATGAATTTGGTTTTACCCTGGCATAACCCTCACTTCCAGTTAATAGAAAGAGGGATACTTGTGTTCTCAGCCCCCAGCAGTTACTGGAGGTTATCTTTTACAGTATTTTGGTAACTGGTAGAAAAGACAACAGGGATAATTATGGGAGCTTGCACTCATGTAGTATGGATCTTGCTGAGAATTACCTTGCCTGAAATCTTCTTTTTAATCATCCAAAAATCACCCATTTCAAATGTCTGGCTGGGCTTTTTTGGAATATTGTTGTTGAGTTTTCCTTTGGTCTCACCAGTTTCAGGACATCTCTTCCTATATTGTCTTCAGCTTTGACAGTGTGAAGACACTGCTGCCATATATCCAAGTGATCAGTCCTTGCAGAAATTACTGGGCACTGCTGTTCTTCATGAGTTGAAGAATTCAAGGCAGTGATATTGCTCTAAGATCATAGTACATAGTATTGTGTGATGTAAATCGATTCCTAGACCTTCAGTGATGATGCGTAATTTATTGACACAGAGGTTGCCCTCTGTCTGACAGACAGACCCCATTCCATTTGGATTTTTTCTTTTTTTATTAGATATTCCTCTTCACATATACTTTGAAACCTTATTAAAGAAGGATGACATCAAAGGGGAACCTGTTGATAACTCATCTTCAGGAGGGGAAGTTAAAGCATCTCCAGAAAATGGTATGTAGATATTCAATTTAGAAACTTGCCACAAAGCAGGTTATGAGAGAAGGTAACTGGCAAGGCTTTAGGTGAATTTATATCAGAAGACTGGGGTTTTTTTTCCATTTTGAATAGTTCAGCAGTTGAGATTGCCTGTAAATAGCACCAGTGGAAAATGCATTTTCAAGATGATACATGTTTTTTCTGTTGTAGACCATAATCAGCGTAATGTTTCTGTCAAGCAATGGAGCGATGGCTGTTTATCTACTTCCAAATCTCAGTCAGTGTCAGGAACATCTGACCAGCTGTCAGAAGGCAGAAAGAAAAGACATCTCAGTGAGACAGCAGTAGGTAAGAAAAAATGGTATTACTTAAGGCAGCACTACTTCTTTAGTAATATCTGCTCTATTGATGAATTTGCTATCGGTGAGCTTTGAGAATTAATTTTAAGTTGTCTCTACAAAGGACATTTTTACAAAACTTTGCAGGAGTGAAGAGATGGACTTAGGACACCGTGAAAAGAATTTGTTGGTTTAAAGTGTAGTAATCTTTCTCTTTCTTCTTGAGTGTATGTTACAAAAGGAGAAAAGCTTCTGTGTTTCACTTTTGGAATACTCTTGAAGGAAACTGCTCAACAGTCCAATTGTGTTTTTGTAATACTGGGTGTTATTGGTTTTAATGTGAGAGAGTTTTTTATAGTACTCAGTGAAACAGACTGAATTGCAAAGTTATCTGTCAAATCATGTGCCTGACCAAGCATTTACTATTCCCGGCATCTTTGGTCAGCTATGTTTCATTTGTTGTGTACTGTCATTCGTAGTTCTGGTTTCTTTCCAGACTGTGAAGAGGACTTGGGGTGGCCAGTACTTATAATTACTGGGTTTACCCTTATCTTTATATTTTAAGCTGTTGAATCTCTGCTTAAGCACTTGGTAAATTAATAGAAATAGCCCTGAAAGTTCTGTAGAGTAATATGATATTTTGGGGACAATAAATTCAGCATGCCATTGTGAAGATAAATACCACCTTACCTCTCCAGGCTATTAGAATATAAAACCTAACAGATTGTATTACAGATTGATTTATGTGGAAAACTTCTGACAAAATTCCTCCCAAGACATTTGAAGAAAATAAATCATTGAGTAAGAGGACAAACTGTGTTAGTTTAAAAGTTCCCCTAAGGAAGAATTAAAAGGTATAAATGATAGTTAACATTGTGGCAAAGATCACTTCTGGTGCATAGCCGGGTAAAACTGTTAGTGTGATCTTGCAGTAGAGGCGGAGATAGGGGAATTACTATAGAGATGATTTAACTGAAAATCATGATCTATTTAAAAAACCAAACCAAACCAAAACCATGCCACACCATAACCAACCAAACAAAAACCCCCTACTAATAAAAAGTTATAGGAGAGAGTAAAAGGTGGGTTTGGACACACTGAAAACTGTCTCAGCTTTAAGTGTTTAACATTTCTTTAAGTGTCCTGTCATACAGGCCGAGATCAACAATTGCAGTTACTTGAGTGCACTAGTAAGAGAGAAAACTGCTTGCAGTAAACCTTTTGAAGTTACAATTAGTCTTCTGCCAACAGTATTTAGTTCTTTGAGTTAATGGAACAAAAAAAATAAAGCAGTCTTTTATCATGAGGATCAGTTTCCCAGTGCCAGAAAACTGCTATGTGGTATATTTGTGAGTAGCAGCAGCAGTTCTAGCTTATTAGTGCTACGGGTATAGTACTACATATTTATTCCTAATTTGGGCTCTGTCTAGGAGAAATTATCCATGGGGAAGGTCAGCCTGATGAACAAGGCCAAAAATAAAAGCTGTGTGCCAGGGAGTTGCAGAGCTGCCTAGGAGATGAGAGTTCATGTCCTTGACCTAGCCTGTGCAATGCCATCTTTAGGATCAGTCTTACCTCTTTTTCCGTGTTGGAATTCATTGATTATTAGTCAGTATATTAAATCTGAGTTTTCTTTTCTTACTGGAAATTAAGGTAGAGGGAAAGCAGAACACAGGTGGTTAAATTCTGAACCCCTTAAATGCTCTTTACACTGAGAGTAAATAAGAGTAAACAAGAATTAGAGTTTGTCTGGAACAATGGACCACTACTAGAAGAAACCACACATGGAGATCTAGAAAATGATTTTGTTTGTCACCCTTGCTGCAAGTTTTCTTTTATCATTTATCAAGGAAGAAACTGTCAGAGAGGGCTCAGTGGACATCAGTGAGATGCACCTCAGCTAGGGAGCACCCTTAGGGGATACTGGAGAGCGTTCCTCTACGTCTGATTGCGTGTGTGTAGTCTATGGCAACTCCTGAAAAAAGCAGCAGGATTTGTCCATATGAAGCTGGTTCCACAAGAAGAAATTGTTTAGAAGGAAAGGGATGAGTTTTGTGGAGCAACAAGACAGGATAAGTAGCAAGTGTTTATTTAGTTGGCTTTTTTTAGTATTTGGTAAATTAAGTGGTTAGCTGTGGGCTTCTAGAAATGACTTTACTATTACTGTATGGAAAAATATCTTTAGTCTAATAGACAATAGCCAGTATGCCTTTTTTTCATTACTGTTTTTCGTGACAGGAGAACATAACACGAGGTTTGAGACCTTCTCCTTTCAACAAGCAGAACCTGAATCCCACAGTAGTTTTGCTGCCGCGACCAATGTCAGTGCGACGTCTAAGCCCTCTCCCAGCACTTCATCACAGGTAAAGAAAAAATACATCACTGTCTTAACTGAATTATCAACAGAGAGCTGTGCAGATTAATGATCCAAAACCATGTGCCTTTTATATTTAAATTAGTGTTAAATTACAGTACAGAGCCTTTTCACAATGAACTAAGTGGATTATGTTAAGTAATTTATTCCAGATTGGGTATGTGGTGTTTCTAAAACAGATACTTTCTTGTAAAGGAATTTTACAGATCATGTAACTAGAGAATAAGTTTAGTCTATGGCCATTGGGCCTTTCTCTTTTTCTTTTCCAAATTTTATTAAATATACTGTGATTTATGTTCTGAATTTGACACAAAGGCTCTTACGACCCTTTTGTCTTGTACAGCTACATAAAATGGCCTCATGGTGCAAATATAGTTGCAGAATTCGTTAACTCTTAGCTTCACTATTTAAAACCTTTTTGAGGAGAACTACAGGCAAACTCTTGGGTATATAAATCTGCTGAGGAGCAGCAGAACTCTTGTTCAGTGAAGTTCCTGCAGAAATGCACTCTGTTTTATTGGAGTTCATTGACAATTTCATCACAATACTTGGATTTCAGTCCAGTGGTTTTGCTAAGCCTAGTGGTGTACTGGTGTTCTGTAAATCGTCACATTTCAATCCGGTGATGGCTCCTGGAGGGCTGGGTTTAAATCTGTGTTGCCCACATAGTTTTGACAGTGCACACTCCTCTTTTTTTCCTCTGCTTGAGCAGACCACCATCAGAAAACACCTAAAAGAGCATTTAGAATAGGCTGCTTCCTTTCAAGTTCAGGTAAAAAATAAGATCTTGTAATATGGAATGTATCATGATTTAAAATTAAATTTTCTCCTGCGATTGAGGAACTTAAGGTTGTGACCCATGTAGGTTCCATGCACTGGTGGGCAGAGACCACCACCACGACTCCTACTGTGACCACAGCAAAAAAATGCGCATTGTGTCTTCTGTACTTCTTTAAGAAAACCACGTTTCATATAGGCTGTTCATCACTGCTCAATGTAGCTTCATTCTTTGGATATTCTTAATTGTATCACACTGAAGAATCACTTGGGTTATGGATTAGTAGACAGATTATAGAAGGTCGCCTTTGTAGACTGAAGAATACGAAGGTGGCAGCATTAACTTCAGAGTTCTCATAATTAATTAACTGTAACTGAAATCAAGGAAAAGAAACTCACTGATTTCAGCAAGAGGTATGCCAAAATACTAAATCCTGGAGATTGTTTCAAGATTCTTTGAGATTCCATTAAGGGGAGGAACAGGGAAAGAGGTCATTAAGCCTCTAGAAAATGTGTTTGAGTTACAGACTTTCTCCTCGTGTGGTTCCGATGCTTCTCAGCAGCTAACATGCAGTTCCTATGATTTGAGCTGATGAATCTCCTCTGATATTGATTATATTGTACAGCATAACTCCAGGAGGAGGCTGAGAAGTGAGAGCTCCTACGATATAGACAACATCGTTATTCCAATGTCGCTGGTGGCACCATCAAAGTTGGAGAAACTACAGTACAAAGAAATCCTCACACCAAGGTTTGTTCATGACCTCCTTAGTTGCAAAGAAGATACTAAAACAAATGTGAGAACGTGATTCTTAGATAATTTATATTATTAGGATGATCTTTCCATGTGCTTGTTTTTTCTATCTCATGTACTTCAATTTGTGTGACTGCAGCTGTGGGAAGACAGGGCAGCTGATAGCACAAGGGAAATAGGCAGTTCCATATTTTAACTCTCTAATTTGTATTTGCTTTTATATTGTCTTTGAAGCTAAAAGTCTTATTGAGAGTATTGGGTAGCTTAAAGGCTGTGTTGGAAAAAGGAAGGTTAAATATTGGTTTGGGAAAGGAAAACCTAAATTTGAGGCATCTGTTATCAGCTCTCTGTATTTGGAACTAATGTATTTGAAAGGATTTTGAAGCACAAGCAATGTTGAAGTAGGAGTAACTGACAATAGAGTATAGAAACAGGAGAGTCATCCCTACTGCTGCAATAATGAAGCAGTGTTCAGGTTAATTAATTTGACTTTCCTTGTCTCACTTCCAGCTGGAGAGTTGTTGAATTTCAACCTTTAGAAAGCTCTCTTACAGATGAAGAAGAGGTAAGCTGTATTTTAATTTAATCAGCAGTTGTTAATTAAAGCAGCTATAATACAGAATTGAGATAATTGGTATGTGTTTTCCAAAGTCACTGACTTCATGCAAGCACCAGACTGAAAATGTATCTCATCCCAACCTACTTGACCCTATGGTGGATGACAGGAATGGGAGTATATCTGTTCATAATCATTGTTTACTTGGTTGTTTGACTCCTGCCCCTTGCTCCTGGCATGGTCAGTGCTCCCAAAGGGCCCTTTTGCTCAGGCCTCCACCTTCTCTGCTCCCAAGCACTGTGGTGCTGATCTCTTCCGGGCTACCTGTGCTGTAATGTCTTCCCTTCTTTCTCATCTAATGTTTTCATGGCCAGTTCCCATGGTGTGTTGCTCTTCAGAAGATCATTCAGAATTTTGCCTGTGGGCCCAGCACCCTTTCCTTCGTTTTCTTCTCCTGCAACCTTCCAGCTGGGAGCAAACTTCTCTTCTTTAGGTGTTATAAGGAACAATGTAGCTTTCAGCATTTCCTGCTTGTCCCTTCAGCTAAGTTTGCACCTGGAGTGCTTCTGTTTCTTTCACCAGACCTAATCTACCTCTTTCTTCCAGGGAATATCCCTGGACTTTGCAGCTGGGGTTCCCTTTCTCCCCTTTCTCAAATCAGGGATTTGAGAATTCCCTAACCCCAGCGTAAATGTACCAGCAGGTCTCTCCCTAGGCTTGTTTTCTGTCCTTCTTTGTGGCTCCTTTTCCATGAACTTGCCAGTTTTGCTGTGCTTTAGACATCTCTGTCTCCCTCCAGTCTCTGCTCTAGGCCCCTATCAACTGGTGTAACTGTAGGACTTGTATTAGTACATTCATCATCATCGACTGGTTTGGGTTGGAAGGGACCTTAAAGCTCATCCAGTTCCAACCCCTGCCACGGGCAGGGACACCTTCCACTGGAGCAGGGTGCTCCAAGCCCCATCCAACCTGACCTTGGACACTGTCAGGGATGGGGCAGCCACAGCTGCTCTGTGCACCCTGTGCCAGCGCCTCAGCACCCTCACAGGGAACAACTTCTTCCTTCCAAGAGCATTGTGTTCTCAGGTGACCCACACTCTTGGGTCAAGAAGAAGAGAAAAACTTACTCTGTCCCTGTCTTTTCTCATGCACTTATTCTGGTGGTCAGATTTACATTGCCTCCACCACCGCCTTTTGATTTGGTACCATGTCTGCTAGCAGGAAACATGTCTGACCTTCTTCTGTAGTGAGGTCCAGCTACATACAGAGGAGAACTCTCCTGCAAGGATATCTAATTAAACCATTTAGAGAGTATCTAGTAAGGCAGCAAGGATGCTCTGTCCCTTGAGAATGTGCTGTTCCAGTACTTTCACTTAGTGATTTTGCCTTCAGGGCTTCAAGCGGCTTGCTGGAGGACTCAGTGGGTTTCTTATTTAGGTTGCAGACCCCATACAGGTGACTTACCTCACATACCTCTAGTGTATTTTGCTGGAGGCAGTTCAAGGTGTCTCTCTATGAAGCTTATGGGCTAATCACTAGTTTAGTAGCCCTCCCTGTACATTTGTATTTGGCATGACTGGCTGATCCTCTGTGATTCATCCTTTGGCCAGGAAATAACTTGAGTGTAACAATAAAGCAGCTTTGCCTCCTGCTGTGGTCCAGTGCTTCTGTATTGTCTGTCAGCTGCTGGGTGGAATGAGAGAGATGTCAGACAAGAGAAAAATGCTAAAGATCTGTTTGTCTAAATCATCCTTTGCCAAATTCCCCCCTTTCTTTTGGGATTGTGTTAATTGGTTTGGATGTTTTTCAAAGTACTGGAAAAAGGTGGTTGCCCAATCATAATTTTTCCACTTCCTCAATTTAGGTTTTAGGCTTAGTTAGATTTGTTACTGATTGAGCATGAAAAAAGACATGAGGAAACGGCAGCACTTTCCTTCTTGCATTTTCTACTCTCACACTCTGACACTCCTGAAATTGTTCCTTGTACTGAAATCAAAGCAAGCTTCAGTAGATCATCCGTGAAGGACAAGAGAGGACAAAATGTACTTTCTGCTATTATGTAAAGTAAGCTCTTTAGAATCATAGAATTATGGAACAGTCAGGGTTGGAAAGGACCTTAACCTCCTCCAGTTCCAACCCCCTGCCATGGGCAGGGACACCTCCCACTAAACCATGTCACCCAAGGCTGTGTCCAACCCGGCCTTGAACACTGCGAGCAATGGAGCATTCACAACTTCCCTGGGCAACCCATTCCAGTGCCTCACCACCCTCACAGTAAAGAACTTCTTCCT
>JAOEHY010033965.1:0-36217 GCA_025447955.1 Psilopsiagon aurifrons | reverse complement strand
TCCTCCCGGCTCCCCCTCCTCCCTGGCAGAGCATGAGGCTCAGAAAGTCCTTGGCCAGACCAAAATGTACTAAGCAGCAACTGAAACATTGGTGTTATCAGCGCTGTTCCCAGGCCACAAGTCAAAAACACAACACTGCACCAGTTACTGAGAAGGAGAAAAATGACTGCTACTGCTGAACCCAGGACACTGGTCCATTCACAAACGGCCAACAATAGAACTAGAAATAATGAAAAAAACCCAAAACAGACATGCTAAGAAATACTTCTGAACTGTAGCTGAGGAAAAGGCACACATGATGCTGATAAAATAGTTCCTGGTCTGACAGTATGTTGTAAAGAAAAGGTATGATGGCACTGAACAGGCATTAGAGTTTTGGAATAAGTAAACAGTATGGGTTTCCATAGGAAAAATACAAACTCGTATATCTGGGAAACAGATAAAAAGATAAAGATAACGCAGGTTATCTTTAAAGGACCTTTAATGGTCTTAGTCCCTGTGACAGAAGAGCTTTGGTCACAGTAGCAATCCTTGGACAGAAGTCTCAGTGAGGTGCTGTGGCAGAAGGAGTTAATCTAATCTATGGCCAGAAACCTGTGGAAACTATAGCACAAGTGGATAGATGCCACATGTCCCTGTATTTGGCATTAGTGTGACTGTTGCTGGGGAGTTAGTTCTATTTCTGATATTCCAAACTGAAGAAAGATCTCCTTTAACTGGAGTGGAGTCACGGAAGAGAAGTGCAAATGATTAAGGGACTGGAAAGTGAGCTTTATAGTGAAAACTTGACAAAGAGGAGACTAAGCAGTTATTTGATCGTATTCTAATATTTCTATTTTACATTTGCAAAATAGAAATAGTAATTTCCACTGTGCAAGACGAGACTTAAACACGTCTGATAAAAGAGTGAAGAATAGAAATGTTTATCTCTTTAGCTATGCTTAATTTTCATATGTATGGAGTACTAAAATTAAAATCCAATATTTGAAGAAGATGCAAAAATCACCTGCTTGACTTGCTGCAAATAAAAATTCAACACTTATATTCAGCTCTTTGGATTTCCTGCAATCATTTGAAGGCAACCCTAAAAATGATTTTTTTTCTATTTGGTTTAGTTCTCCATTATCCTTGCTTGCTTTAGCAATGTAGTTTTCTTCCTACCTGCTATGTATTTGCTTTCAAGAAAGCTTGTTCCTGTGATTTGTCCCAGAACAATTTCCTTATACAGGTACAGAGATCAAAAATATGAGTAAGCCTAAGCTACACATCGAGACAATCTCACATCTCAGAAACCATGTGTAACAATCCATGTCACAATCCATATCCCCGTGTTGGACAGGAAAAGCAAGGCTTTGCAGAGGTTAAGAAGCCCTGTCATACCCTGGTATTGGGACTGTTTGCCCTGTACCCAGGTAGATGGCATTTGGAATAGGGGATCATGTTAAGGATTTAAATCATTGCATTAGCAGGACTTCACCTGGTGCTGCAAAAGTATCGACTGTCAGATAAAACAGCAGAGAAAACAAAGTTTGGATGTGCTCATTACTGGTCATCTTTCATCCATCACTGTTTGGCTTTGGGTTTTTTTGCTATTTCACAGTTTTCTGCAGATCCGTCAGTTCAGTATTTGACATTGTTTCAAAAAATATGACATCATAATTGTTCTGTCATGATGATTTGGTATATTTGAACATATGAATCTTCTGTAAATAAAGTGAAGGGATACGAAAAAGAATTTTAGCACTGCAGTCTGCTTTAAGGCCTTTGATTTTACTTTGATTTGGAAATGTCATGGTTCACTGCAAGCTCACCAGAGTGAGTTTAATGGATTAGAATATGTTATTAAAATGAGATTGCTGGAGAAATATATTCCACAGATGTGGAATACTGAGAAGGGAGATTAAACAAAATGACTGGCGAAAGGCCTCTGCTGCATTAAAAAGAGCATATACCAGTTTTCTTTCTTGCCTTACAGGATAAAGGGCAGGAGTAGGGCTGTGCATATGTGTGCTTAGGGAATTTTTTTATGTTCTTTTTAGGATTTTTTTTCTGAAACATTCTTCAAGTTTTTACTTGATTCAGGAAAAGTTATTTTCACAAACAACTCCTTACCATCCTCACCTCTGCCCTAATATACTTCTTTGCCTTCTCCTACCAAAACAAAACAAAAGCTGTGTTTGCTTGCACATGATCTATGAAACCCCCCTACAACCTTACAAATATATACTTAATTAATCAGATCTTTGCTTTCCCTTAACACTATCTGGGCACTTGCAATTAATGATCATGTGTAACTTGAAAATGGCTCTTTCCTTGCAACTAGTATAGAAGGCACACTAATTCCAGGGTTGATGATGACTGAACTTCCAGCTGTTTCTTGTTCCAGCTCCCACTGGATGGAGCTGATGATGTGGCTATTGGTGTTGTTTTGAGGCCACTGAAGGACATGCAGCATATTCCCCTCTGCTCAGAGCCTTCCTAAGCACAATCCAGGTGTGGGCACCCTTGTTTTGACTTTGACTAGAGAGGGACGTTTTGAGTGGCAACCCCAGCCACTGACTCCAACGGCAGATGTCACTGTCGGCAGTGCGGTCCTTTGCTGACTATTCACGGCAACAGGTATGGAGCTGTCTAAGCCACTAAAAAGAGTTCCAGAGGGTATGGATGTGGGGTGCGCTGGAGCAGGGTGCAGCATGGTTGGTGTAGGACCTACAGCACGCACTAGGGACAGCAGCACAGAGACACACCAGCTGCATGGAGTAAACCAAGTCCATTAGTGTTAGCACTGCTGCAGCCCCAGCCCCCGCAGATCAGAGCCAACAACTGTGCCTCAACAGGAGTATCAGAGAGACCAAATGTAAGAAGAAAGGATGTAGGAAGGGGAAGGCCGGGAAAAGAACAGGAGCCAGCACCATTCATGGAAAAAGGTGACGCTAGCTTTTCTGCCCCCAGCCCCATCAGTGATGTATCAAAAATTACCATGAATGCTGGTTTAATTATAAGGGGTGAAACTAGAAGGAAACTGTAGAACAGCCAACCCTTGTTCTGCTACATTCTGAAGATACACTCACTTTATTTCCTTGGGATGACAGGCCTAATTCTGAAATCTGGAAAAAAAGCCCAATCCCATTGTTTCTGAGTTCCTGGAGTGGGAAGCAGGCTGCCACATTGGACTACTGTACTTTATTCACATTTGTAACATTCTGGAAAAAAGGTATCAATGGCAAAGTAATCAGAGAGTTTCTGAGCTGGTGTTTGGAAGCACCATTTTAGCTCTTTATGCAAAAGAACACTTTTATTTCTTTTATTGCTGATGGTGGCATACTGAGTTATACAAACATGTATTAATGCTTCCATGGAAGAACCAAGGTCTGCTCTGAATGTGGTACGCTGTACCACTGGAGGCTGCAGAGACCACAGTCCTGAGGTGGTTTATCTCTAATTCTGATTGTCTAGAGAGATTAAAGGGAAAGCAGCACTGATTCTTAACATCTGACTGCTTGCTAGTGGGGCACCTCTGGACCTGGTGTTCAAGAAGCCAGTTTGCAGCACAGCAGTTTTCTTGTTTTGGTATTTTTGGATTACGTGGTGCATTTTTGCGCTCTTTAAATATGCAGAGAAATGAGCAAACAGGAATCTCGTAAAGTTTGATAAAGAGAAATGCAATGTCCTGCACCTGGGGAGAAACAACCTCATGCACCAGTACATGCTCCAGGCCAACTGGGAATCCTGGGGAACAAAAATCTGACCAAGAGCCAGAAAAGTGCCCTTGTTTGAATCACTTTTTTTTAGTGAAGGTGACCAAGCACTGGAACAGGTTGCCCCCATCTTTGGTGATATTAAAAAATGTCTGGACATCGTCCTGGGCAATCATCTCTAGGTGGCCCTCCTTAACCACAGGGGTTGAACAAGATGACCTCCAGTGGTCCCTTCCAACCTCAACCATTTGCAATGCTGTAATTCCTCTGGTATAAGCACCAACTGTATATCCTTTGGCTTTACATTCACACCATTACAGAATAGCTGATTATCAGCAATGACTGACATTTCATTGTCTGAGGGTTATGCTTAACACTTAAATTTTGCAGACTTTGCCTAGCTTTGAATTATTTTCTTTGAATTATTGTTCAATGTCATCTGTTTATGCTGTTAGAGGTTGTTCATTAGTGTATCTCAGTTATGAATGGAGAAGTACAGCTAACTACAATTTATACTTTTGTTATGTTTCTCCACCAAGAAGTTCAAAGGAGCAAGCTATTGAAATATTGTCATGTGCCTCGTATGTGGACACAAGCATTTCATAACATATGCTTGACCGTATGGAATTGATAACTTTTATACACATTTTACCTGAGAAGGAGACACTGAATAAAAGGAATTTTTTGTATGAATTATAATCTTTTCCTTGTGATAAGAAAGCTTACCCCAAGTATTTCTGAGACCACATCTTGAAGTAATAAAAATGATAGAATGTAGTTCAACAGATTCAGCTCAGGAGCTGAAAGCATCCTATGCTCTAAAGCCTATCCTTTTCCACATAGGTATTTTTTACTCCATCAAGACACTTAACACATTTTTTTATGTCCACTGCAAAGTGGACATAATAATATCATCACCCCGAAAGTGCAAACATTGTGATTCTGATAACCAGACTAGAACAAAAATTGCCATAGGATGATTCATACAATTCAGTATGAATTCAGTTATTTTCAGATAACCAGACTAGAACAAAAATTGCCATAGGATGATTCATACAATTCAGTAACGTCTCTAGCATTCTAGAAGGGCTAAATCTTGGTATGATGCATCAGCCCCATTTTTGCTATAAAGTTGTATAAATTCAGATGTTATGTTTGCAGCATAGTTTTTAGCCTCAGTTAGCAGTAAGACAAGACTGAGGTTCCTTTGTGGTTGGTCAGGATAGATGTCAAAATACTTTGCATTCATGTGAAGAAACTACTTTTTGAGTGGAAGAAAGAAGTGAAAAGAGGGTGAAAGAGAAAAGCTGCCTATTTTAATATATTATAGTTTGGCAGGTTTATACTTGTTTTGTGTTTCAAATAAGATTTTTCATTTGTTAGAAGGTTCTCTAAGCCTCTCCCATCAGGCAGAGCATCTTTCTATTTTTTTGTCATGCAGGTGTTAAATACTCAGTCTCAGTCTACTTCATTTACTGCACTGTTTCTGAAAGTATGTGGAAGATACAGAGAAGACTCATACTTCAGGATGTCATTGCCAAAATGCTTGTATTTCATTCTGTTGATCCCCTTTCATACAACACAGCAGACATACATTAAATGCTTTCTTCTGACTGTGGTGGAAGCACTTACTCCTTGTACCAGTAGAGAGGGACAGTTAAAACCATTAGCTCTGTAAGCATGCAGTTGTATAGCACTTAATGAAGAATCTTTAATACTTAAAGAAATTAATTGCTGTTCCCCACAAAGGAACTGTTATTGAGAAACTTCTCAATTCTTCCCTCCCTGGCAATGAGCAGAAACCTGTCGCTGCCCTACTTCTGTCTTACTCATGGCCAAAAGAGAATCCTGTGCTCTTGGGAACCTTTTGGCTGACCAGGCATGCTTCTGTAGTTCCCCAAAGCTATTAGACAGCAGTGAATAGATACCACAATTCCATAGATACGATGAAACGTAGGCAACTTAAATCTGTGTGTACAAGTACCAGAGATCTATTAAAAACAATATAGCAAGACTGCTTCTATCGAAGACATAGCACCAAGAAAACACACAATTACAAGACTGCATCAAGAAATCCTGTGGGAATATGCCTCAGAGGCTAATTTGGACGCATCAATACTAGGGTTTTGGAACAACCAAAATTCTCCATCTTCTTTTTCCTTTTTCCACAGAAATACCAGCAGTATGAATAAGAGTTAATAGAACTGAATGCTAAGTTAGTTTAATGAGTGGTTTGGGGTGAGCCTGAGAAGATTTTACCATGAAAACATTACTCACATTTCCATAGTTATGTTTGAGGCAAAACTCTTACCACATCATTTCCATACTACCTACCCTAAACTTTTAATCAGACTAATAATCAGTTAAAATTGTTCTGTATGCTTATTTTCAGATTTATAGGATTAGAATTATGTCTGCAAGGACTTGAAATGCGCAATTGCTCATTACTTTCTCTTGTACGTGCCTAAAGGCAAAAATAAGGCCAAAGTACTGAAAAAGAGATAGTATATATTCATTTGAAGCAGAACCTGGTAAGATCTTTTCCACTCATACTCTGGGAAGTCTTTGTAGGACATCCTGTTTTAGCTGCAAACTGTCCAGTTGAATGCAAGTGGAAAGAGCAGGCATTGGAGCAACAAGAAAAGATGAATGAGCATAAACATTATCTGGCTCCATCACTTTTGTAGAACTACAACATAAATTCAACCAGAAACAATATCACTGAAGATCTTTTAGTCTCAGATGTATACATGCATTAGAAGCTGACATTAGTAGAAGCAGCACTGCTCCTTTCCTCCCTCATGCATGTACACTGTTATTCTTTACAGAACTTACAAAATCCTTTTTAAAACTAACAGTCTCATCACATAAAGAAGTCCTGGGTTTGGTGGCTTTCATTTCTTGGAAAGCATAGCTGTCAGATAAAATTCTGTGTGATTAAATTAATAAATAAAAATGCTGAAAATATTGTTTTTAGAGTTCTACAGTAGCTATATGTGAGGGAAGTCAGATATGTTGCCAGTATTTGGTGGTTTAAGAGCTTAAAAAAAACCCTCAATGTAACTAATATGTATTTTCAAACATTTTTGTCAGGTGTTTTTAGGAATTAATTCCGTCACCATACTTCATAATTCATTCTGCACTCAGATTCTGTTTGAAAGCAGTGGAGACTGAACTGTGTAGATTTTCAAGGAGACAGCTGTGGCTCTTGATTCAGAGCCATTTGTAGATAGTACAAGTTAGAGCTGTAACAGCTGTAAATTAATTCCGGGACACCACTCCAGTGGATCAAGTTAAGGGAATCTCTTGTTGTGGAAGGACAGGGGGCAAATATGCCTTTTTTGATCACAAATTTACTATAAAAGAAGATGAAAGCAGAGAGTATCAGGAAATGAACTAGAGTAAGTACAGACTCATATGAGTATGGTTCTCATTATGCAACAGGGCACAACCATTTGCCTTTGCAGCCCCTCTTTCTGGTTTCAGGCACTTCCCCACTTGCATTCTGAATTTTTGCACAGACATTTTTTTCTTCTTCTAGCTGACAGCTGTAAGTAGAAGTGACATAAAATAGTTACAATTCTAAATCCCTTTAACTCAATTCTTTAACTATGTACTACTTACAACATGAAATTCTCCAGACTGGTTAACCATGCATATACAAAGCAAGAGGGGAACAATCAGCTCCCTTTCATGGAGCGTATCTTGTTATTTATCATACTCATTAATAAATACTTAAGTCATGCAACAGCTACATTGTTCCATGGTTTTGGACACCTTCGTCATATGCACCCTTCTGTGTTTTGAATAAAGCATGCTTACATATTCTGAACTATGCTGTCTTATGCAATTAAGCCAAACAATCTGTGGTATGCTGTCAGCTGACAATGTCAGCCCAACATGCTAGGCAGGTTACCAGTTGAGATGTGGGAGGTATACTTGAAAAACTACTTTTAGTTAGAATTTGTAGCGTATTTTAAGCTAAAAAGAATCATCAGGAACATCTGTTCTGTTTTCCTATATTACACATATGAAAACATATTAAAGGATAATGGAAGTAACTATCTTCTACCAAATGTGCTCTTTTCCAAGCTGCAAAAGAACAAAAAGCGACAGGATAATTGGATTCTCTTTTGTACAACAGTAGTCCTTCAAAAAGCTAAATATTCTCATAGTCTTGCTGGTAATATTAAATATCTGGCATTTATTTACACAAATATTAGCTACTTTTTGTCAGTCTGACTTCCAATATTGCCATTTCTAAGCAGTCCTAAACTGGCATTCCAGACTGTAGACCCTAACTGTAAATACAAGCACATTGAAGTACTCGAACAATGGAAAATGGAGGGAGGGAGAGCCTAATGCTTACCATGCAACAGCTTACATTTAAGTATAAGCACATCTGTATATGCACACACAAGCATATACATAGAAATTAGACAATTATATAATGATCTTAGTATACTTATTTTCAAAATTAAGAATTGCATTTTCCATTTATTTATGCAAATGAAACCACTGATTTTTTCTGATGCGTTTTACCCTGATAAAGATGGTTATGGATCAGATCCACATCCCCATCCATGCAGATCTCATCTGATCAATAATCAAAGATGTGATTCTTTGGTGCCTTGGGCCTTGGTGGTGACACAGGACAGGAATTAGGTATCGGCTTCAGGGTAAGCATTGTCATAAACGAGTCTTCAGTTTTGTCTTGGTATTACAGATTTTTTAATCTCATTCTTTCTTTTGTGTGGATTCTTTAGAGAATAGGAGTATAGGATTGCTGCTGAATCACAGACCTGCTTTTTCAGGATGAAAACAGCTGTATTATTTATAAAAGCTCCTTGTTAACGCCAAAGAGAAGTAACTACATCCCCTATAGATTTTTTTATCAACTTATATAACAAAGTGTCTTGCTGATAATGCAAATTGAGCTTTCAAAGGGAAAAGGAAATCCAGTTTATCCTGTCCCACAACTGCCACATGTACTTTTGCATTGTAAGATGTCACCAGTTTACATAACTCAGAAGACTATTTAAAAGGACAAAAATGTAAATGCTCAGTGAAAGTGCTTTTTTTACACAGATGGAAAGTAAGACTGGACTTTATAAACAACTGCCTCATTGAAACTTAATATTCTCATGAAAATAAAAGTCTGTCACTTTAGTAGGTAATGACTCTGTTGCTTTCCCTAAGCAGCTGAACTCTTACAGATACCCAGAAGTTAGGACAATTCATTTTTTTGTCCACTGTTTACTACTAGAGCCTTACTTCATGAATGTAGTTTCACTGCATGCTCCCTCAAAACAACAGATGTGAAAATAAAATCTTCAAGATATTCTGGAGCTCACCATACAGGTATTTTGGGGAGGCATATGAGCTATTTGCAGAGACAATGTTACAGAATATAATAAGTAAAATGACAAAAATAATAGCGGTCTTAGTTCTACTGGACTGTGAAGATAACTAAATTAAAATCACATCTTGCTGGTAATTTTTTTTATTTAGGAGCAGATCCAATAGAGGGACTTAGACACCTGTAAATTACCTACTGCAATGCCTGTCAAATAAGGGCAATCCAAAAACTTGTTATGTATTAAACAAGTCTAGTAATAAATGTAAATTGTCTAAGACGAGTAACTCAGAGCTGAATGCTAAACACAGCTAGAGCTAGAGTAGATAAACAGATTAAAATAAATAAATAAAAGAAAAGTAACAGCTCTGGGTCCCAGGCTTCCTCTCCCAAGAAGATTCTGTTACTTTAAACCAGTGACTTCTAGTGAAAAGAAATAAACTGGGACTAAAATTTGGGTTACCTCAGATTCCCAGCCGCTAAACCACAGTCGTATTCCCCCACAGGTGCTCTACTTCTGGTGCCAAATCTTGGAAATCAGATACACATGCAAATTAATAGAACTTATTAAATTACCTTCTATCAGCTAAACCATGGTAACCAACCTGGAGTAGGTTCTCTTGTAGCAAAGATGAGATAAACGGGCAGTAATTCACACCTCGTCCCTATATCTCATGCTACTTAGATACCTGCTCTTTAGGCCAGAACAGTTCAGGCCACGAATGGTGTATGCACATTCACCTCTGGTGCGTCTGTTAAAAAGTAAATAATTAAATAAAATCAGTAAGTTTACTTACTTCCAGAGTTAAAAAAAAAAAAAAAGTCTTTTTATTTTAGATTTTGAACTCTGGTATTTTAAATGTTAAGGTCCTTTTAGAACTTTCGAGCCTTACTGGACAGTAGCCAGAGTTGATGAGGATGTGAAGCGAGGTGAGTGGGACCTGAAGGAAAGGGAAAGGACACTCGAGACCTCCTCGACTGAGGGCAGGCAGGCAGTGGCAAACTGCCTCTTCCCAGGGCACCTTCCCCGTGCCCGCAGAGCCGGCACATCCCCGGGCCCAAGCCGCCTGCACCGCCTAATGCGTGTCCAGCAGCAGGTTAGCAGACAAAGGGCCGGCCCGGCCCGCAGCCCTCACACCGGGTCGCTCCTTCCCTCACCTCACCCCAGCCCTTCCGCGTCGCTTTCCCCGCAGGGTGCTTAAGCTGAGCGCGCGGGCCGTCGGAGGCTGCCCCCCTCAGGTGTTTGCCTCCTATCCCCAAGCCGCATCAGCCCCTGTGCGCCGCGGGCACAGCTGGTTTGGAAGCAGAAGGGCACCCCCCGCCACCTCTCTCCCCTTTCCCTGGCCATCGTCCTCCGGTCTCCCCTACGCGCTCGCCCTTGGGACGCTTATTCGTCCCGCATCCACGGCCGGGGCCTGTCCAGCGCGGCGGCGGGCAGCGCCTGCAGGGTTAACCCTGAGGAATGCGGCGAGAGGAATGTGCATGCAGATGAGATGGATGCTAATCTCATGCTAATGAGCGGCGGCCGCCTGGGGCTCAACCGGGCTCCCCGCGCCCAGACGGCAGCTGTGCTCCGCCGGCAACCCTGACCCGGGCTGCCGCGGCGCGGGCATAGGCGGCAGCCCCGGCATGGTGGACTGAGACCCGGCCGCGGAGGAGGGTTTCCCTGGGCTTCCGCGAGCGGAAGCTGCGTGCCCCGCAGACTCCTGGCGTCTTCCCCGTCCACTCGCCTCGGGTGGGGGCTTTTCCCGCTTCCCGTCTTTCTTTCTGTCCCTATGGAGCAGCTACCCCTGCCACCCGACCATGCCTAGGAAAGCGGGGAATGGGCAGCTCCCCTTACCCGACGGCTGGGAGGAGGCGAGGGATTACGACGGGAAAGTCTTCTACATCGACCACAACACCAAGCAGACCAGCTGGATCGACCCACGGGACAGGTGGGTGCGCGGGCAGGGAGGTGGCGAGGCCCGGAGCGGGCTCAACGCAGCGCTGCCGGTGCCCTCGCCGCTGAGGCAGCTCGGCCGCGGTGGGACGGGGCGGGGAGTGTGGGGTGCGCCGGGGGCTCCCCAGTCGGGACGGGGGGCGAGCAGAAGTCCTTGCGTGCAGCCGTGGCCGCCTTCCCGTCGGCATCGGTACAGCCCGTTGTTATGACCGCTGCGTGAGTTGTTTGTGGGGGGGGATGGACACCTGTAGAGCTCTTCTGGAGGGGACGGAGGTCTCTGGGTTTGTGGTGCTCCCGACAGGTACTGAAGTTTGCCAGTCCCTCCCCCAGGCACTGGCTCTTCGCCATCCCTCTTCCCCAAGCGCCGCGGAGCGGGGCCGCCTCCCTGCTGGCTGGCGGCGCATCCCGGACGCCTGTCCCTCCCCGCTGGGTCCCCCCCCGGCCCCGGGGCCCGCCTGCCCTGTGGCTGTCCTGTCCCGGCCGTCCGGAGAGGTGTGTGCTGCCGACGGAGAAGGAACTGGTGCTGCGGGAGGCCTCGTGCGCTCGCTAGGCCTCAGCGAGCCAGAACCCTCTCAGCCCCCCGCCAGCCGCAGCCCGGGATGTTTGCTGCCTCTTGCAGGTCTGAGCGCTGTAAATCGGCATGCCTCCTTTGAAAAGTGCTTGGGTGACCGAGGTGCGGTACCGGCTCAAAGGCTGCTCGCCCAGGAGCCACCAGGGCAGGGCTTGCCACTGGGCAGGGATCCTGGCTGTTGGGGTATGCTTCAGTGGCTGTTTGAAAAGCTAGATGGTAGATGCCAAGCATACCTACCGTAAAAAGTCTGTTTTACCCAAAGTGGTCCTGAAAAGTAATTGCACCCCAAAACTTTGTGTGTATTATGAAATGCAGCGTTGCTACTCAAAACAGTGCAGTCTAATTGTCAAAAACTTTTTAAAGGCATTATAAATTTATGGAACAAGCTGCACTGAATTATAAATGAAGGCCTCGGTTTATATTTCTCTGGTGAAATTAGAAAAGGTAGCTGTGATGAAGCTTGCTGGCTGTAAGTTGCATAAGGAAAGTTTTGACAATTATAATACGCTGTGTTGGGCCTTCTTCTCTGGCCTAGTTGCTGTAACAGCAAATTCCAGTAATGGCAAACCTAATACGTAAATTCTTTCATACTTGAGAGCATGTTAAGCACCTTGTAAATATTAGTGAGGTGGTAAAGTATACAGGACACTTATTTATTGCACCTGGCTTTCTCAGGTGATTGAGTTTTGTTGGGGTTTTTTTAACTGTAAACAATATTTTCTGTGTTTACTGTCTCTAGAAATCGCAGATTTGAAGTTTTGTTTAGTTTTAGACTTTTAACGTGTTTGCAAAGCAGAATACAAGATGGTATAACGTTCATTGTAATATCACCTCAAAATTTCAGTAATTCAAGATCTTGTTTCTACACATTTTGTAGTCTTCAAAAAGTTCAACACTATGCACATTTGGTGGTAAAATTTGATTTTTCACTAATTAACAGAATAGACAGCTAGTAACACTTGCATGTTTGCCATCCTATAGGACAAGTATTGTTTTATTAATATCTTTCTTAAAGGTGAAAGGGAAATCAAGCCTCCAGACTTTAAATGATGTGTAAGAGAACTAAGGAAGTAAAGACCCTTTTCAGAAAGAGTGGTGTTTGAAATAATTGTTAACTTGTGTCAGTCATGCAAAACAAACAGGGGGATTTTGCCCTAGGTGCTTAGGAGAATCCATGCTTTAGTGTATGTAGCTCAACTGTGAAGCTGAGTTACCTGCACAGAAGAGAGACTGACAGGCCCATTTTATGTGCAGCTTACAGTATTTGTATTTATAATATCCATATTTACAGTGTATTTATATTGGTGACCTGATTTGGAAAAGTAAGAAATGCATGAAAGTCCTGCAATGACTTTGCTCTAGATTTCATTGTATCTTCTAGGAATTTAGAGAATGTGTGTTCAGAAACCATACAGTATGCAATTAGGGTTTGCTGCCAGAAAAACTGAAAAGTGATTTTCCAAGTTTGTCAATACAATAAAATCTGGGTTCATGATGTTTTTAAAACTTCCTTAAATCATCAAAATGAAGATAATGGATTCTACAGAAATACTGAAAGCGCATTCTTTTGTTGGATAATAACTTCAGGAGTTCCTTTTTTTCAGCTATTTTCATTGATGGATGTCATAATTTTTTCCTAATGTACTTGTGGAATATTAGAGTATATGGGCTTCTAAAATCTGTCATTGGTAAAGCAAGTGTAGAATAAGTAAGTTTGTACGGGCAGTATTCCTTATGCTGTTGTTATGCTGCAAACTCTAGCTGATTACGTACAAATACTGAAGACTAGTGCTGTGAAACATCAGCCATATGTCTGTGGGTTGTCAGCTGTATTTGAGCACAATTAGGAACTTCTTTGTTACTGGTTTAAAATATTCATGTGTAGAAATAAGCTGGCAGTTGAAAATGCCGTATTTCAAAGCTTCTTGGAAAATTGTGGTGTTTTTGTTTTGTTGGTTTTTTTAAATATAGTGATGCTTTTGCTTTTCTAGACTGTTTTCATAGTATGGGTATTTGTTACTGCTTATCTGGTGAAGGTCTGTAATATAATGATAGCTTTGGGTACACCTGTGAAAAAACCCTCACATCAGCTTTAAGCTTGGGTCTCAGTTTTCAGATTTGCCCACTTCATTTATCTGAGTAGTCTCATTGACAGTAGACTCTCACAGTTGTAAGGGCAAGAGTGATGTGGCTTGTTGTGTTTTAGGAGTGTTGTGGAAACACAGGGGATTTTAATGTTTTGCACTATTCAATAATGATTTTTTCTCTCCAAACACTTAAGGCGCTGTGTTCATTTGTTTTGAAGACTGGTGGCACAAAAGAGAGGGCGCTTTAAGACACAAAGTGTGAGAAAGAGAAACATAAAGGCAAGATGTGTGAGGGTGGTTGTAACATTTTCACTTGCTATATATATAGGTGTTATTTCTTTGTTTATGACTCCTCTAAGATAGGGCAAACTGAGAACTTGCTGATCTTGACAGTACTTCTGAAACTGATTTATTGTAAGAAGGGTAATAGCCCAAAATATAAATTGTATCTTGCTACTACTTAAAGTTATAGAGAGACTGAAGAGGGTGAGCCAGATGAAAATGTGAGAAAGGGTTAGGGGAATTCATACTTCTTTGAAGTCCCCTTGAAACTTGCTCAAGTTCCTGCGATGCTGAGTTACAGTAGGGTGTTGATGTGTTTCGTTTTTTTTTCTTGACAGACCTTTAAGAGGGGCTTGGGGTAGAGACAGAAATGTGAAAAGGAAGACTGGGCTTGGGTTTGTTTGTTGTTTTGGTTTTTTTTCAGTTATTCAACACATTATAAGTAGGCCTCTGTACATTTTATTTCTTGGTATGGAGCACTGAGGAGAAATGGAATAGGAGATAGAAATGTCAGTATCCTCTAATCTTCAGCAGTTGGATGACATTTAGGCTTTGTCACCTGGAATGCAGGGCTTCTCATATCTTGCTTTCTAAATAGTAAATTGTCCATGCTCCACTATTAATCACCACTGACTCAAAACAGGTATCTTTTGTTTCTATAGCATTCCTAAAATGAGTTCCACATCAAATTCTAAAGCTGTAAGTGATCTTTATTTAATGCCTCTCAGCACTCCTGTAGGAGTGGTAAGGAGTGAGCTGCTATGAAAGCAAAACTATTCTTCTGCCCCTTTTCACTTCTCATGAGGAGAAAAATTTGTTCAAAATATATTTGTACATTGGGAATAGCTTGTAGTACACTTTGACTAGACTGTTTCTAGAGTACTTGCTAACTGTATAACCGAGATGCTGTTTGAGAAATATCAGATGCGCAGAAACTAGAAAGCTTCACAAGGGTTTGTGAGAGTCTTCTTTGCGGCATTGTGGAGAGGGAATGCAGTTTCCATTGCTGTTTTCATTTGCTGGGAGAAGCGAAAATGCTATAATTTTTATCATGGAAATATGTAACTTATGGAAGATTTCTCTGAATGAGACTGTTTATTAGGTTTCAGCAATTAAATCTTGCATTGTACTTTTCCCTTAGAAAAGAAGGGCACTTTGTTCCTTCCTTTTTTGCTGGAACTTGCTTTCTCTTGTGCTGTGAACAGCAGAGGCTGTGAAGAGGGGAGATACTGTGGTTGAAGTTACTTGAGCAGGGGGATTTTCATCATGCCTCTTTCCTGAACATTACGCTAGCCTTGGGGTGCATGGTAGAACCTCTGGTCACAGTGGAGACTGGGACAAACAGGAGACACGTAAGATACTGTTCTGGTAAAAGTTAAAGTTAATAAATAAGAGGCAAGCAGAAAAGGAAATGGCATGATGGGAGGTCATCAGAGACCAGAAAACACATTTGGATCTCTTTCTTTTTTTCTCTCTTTTTTTTTTTTATGAAAGTAAGCTGTGTTGTGATAGATGAGTACAATAACTTTTACTATCTGAAGCATCTGGTGTCTGAGGCAAGTACAGTTTTGTGTGAAAGTGGTGACTGCAGCTAAAACAGGAAAAAATTCTGAAATGTTTAGAAGTCTGGTGGGTGGAGGGAACAAAATTTAGGCAAGACGTGGGAGTATGGTTAGTCTGTCCTTTGAAGAAGAATGATGATAAATTGAAGTGTTAGTGATTATATTTTGAAAAGGATGGATCTTAATTTTGTTTTAAGTGAAATCTTGCCATAGCCGATTTAAGGTGCAACTACCTGATAAATCCCTTCTTCAGGCTGCTGCTTGCTAAGAATTAATTTAATGGCAAACCATCACTGAAAGGTTCCTTTTCTCATACCTCTCCTGTTGTCTCTTGCATCTCCCTTGTTTGCTAATAGCTGAGGAGGGAGTGGGGCTTTTATATTTTTGGTGGCTTGAATCTGCTAACTGATTGCCTCAGTGTACCTTGTGAAATTCTAACCCTAATAAGGAATAGTCACCTAACTATTTTAGAAAATCAGAGAAGGATCACTTGATGACACTCCAAGGTGTGTAACTTGAAATAATCCTGTTGCGAGATAGGCCAATGATTTCCTCCTCCCTCACTCCCTCCAAATATCTTTCTCTGCCTTGTTGCATCCTATAAATACTATATTTGCTGTTTTTTATCCTTATTCCACATAATTCCTGTCTCCTTGTCTGCTCAGGAATGTACGTATTCCCTGTGAAACTGGTATCTCATTTTGGCTTCAGTGACAGGTTGGGAACTGCTTTTACTTAATTGATGTATATTTATTCAAAATAAAACCCGTGATGCAAGTACTGAACTTGCAATGAGAAGCTAGCTGTGTCTGAACTTCTGACACCATTTGTTTATCCAGTGTAAAGTCGAATTCTAATATTACAGTGCTAATATAGCTGTGATAACATCAGACAGTGTTAAAATACATAGTGTTTGTGTAAAATAGATTGATGTTAAAATACATAGTGATTGTTAAGATACATAGTGATGGGATTTTTAACCAGTCTGTCATTGGCTTAGGGCTATGTGTTGTTGATTTTAGCATTAGCGAAAATGGCTATGATAACTGAGATAACACTTCTATACTTTATTTTTCTGGGAGTGGTAGGACTGCACTGTGTCCTTCATCTCAGACCATGTTAAGTTAAGTCAAGAAATGCTAGAGAGTATTAGCTTATGTGTGCAAAGTATGTACAACTGGTTAAAGCCAAGGACTGTGACCTGGTATGTAAAGTGGAGTGAGTGATCTAGACTGGTTTATTCAGGCCTCTGTCTGTAGTACTTGTCTACTGGAGCTACTTTGGTTGAAACCTGTCTTGACTTACAAGGTAGTAGTATTGTAGTTGTCATGCACAACATAAGCCTTCATAAGAAGTTTTACACATGAAAGAAAATAGACCTCAAATGAATGAAGCTAAGCTGTTCGCTAGAAATGTTGTCCTACCATAGTATGCTTAAATGAAGGAATACTTCAGAACTATTATATTTTCAGAGAAGGGGAACTGGCTTTACTTTGAAGCAATGGCTGTGAACAAAGTTATAATTTTTACCGGTAAGGGTCAATGTATAGATCAAATAGGGCAAGTTATTTATAACTTCGGAGATCTGTACGGATTACATTAGTAATTCTTGTTTTTCTCCAGTTAAATAACTGCTATGCTTTGAATGTTATTAATGTTATTAGAATAAGAGAATTTCTCTGCTTCCACTTACTAATATTTGTAACATCTAGAGACAAGTTGAATTTTGTGAAATAGGTTTTGTTTTTCTTGCTGCTTTTTTCTTTTTAGCCTAGAAAAGTGTTACAGGAATTTGAGATTTCATGTTTTTATATCACACAGATTACTATAAACTAGGAAAATATTCATGGGAGTAATGGAAAAGATTGAAAATACAGTAATATTTCCATGGTGACACCTTTTCAGAAAGGCACAAATAGAAACAATGCCAAGATTCCAGAACTGCTATTCGGGGAAGTGTGAATTCAGCACCGACAGCAGCCTATAAGAAAGAGGAAAAGGATTGCAGAGGGGTAACACAGCTACTGGGTTTTGACTGTCATGGTTCTGTTTACCTGTGCCTCTCTGCCACCAAATTGTAAACTGAACCCAGGAGGTGATTTGGCCAAGTTGTTTTTAGGGTTGTTCTCCATCAGAAACTGCTTGCCTCACTGAATGGATGCTAGTGCTGGTGTGAGGCAGGAGGCAAGTCCAGAGGTGGAAACAAAAGAGAGAGTGATGGTGTAGAAATCAAGATGTAGCTCAATCCTAGCTAACATGGAACTGTCGTGTTAGGTGTTCGTTTCTTTTGTTGGCTTTCTCCATTATTTTCTTATATGTGTCTTTGTGTTCACCTTTTCATTGCAGTGAACCAGCAGTACAGCTGTTCCAGCCATCTTGATGCTAAACATGTTTTCTGTCACCAGGAAACCTTTATGGTGTTACAGACTTTTTACTGACTTTTAAAATGTTTGTTACTATGAAGCTCTTGCTCCAGAGAAATTTTATCATTGCACAGTTGCAGAATTAGATCCTGTTTTCCAGTAATGTGCTGCTGTCGACAATATGCTTATGACTAGCTAATTTCTGCCATCTATGAAAGTAGATCAGAAATTCTTTGGTGCATTTTTTGTTTTCCTTAACTAGTTATAAAACACGGTTTAAACTGCTGCAAAGTGTCTCACCAGAATGATTGTATAATTCAGTACTTTGAGTATTTTATTGTGTGAAGCTAGCTGGAGGCATTTGTCTTCATATATTTGAGGGAGTCATCTGTATGGAGAAATAGGCTTGCCCTTCACTTGAAAGAAGCTGTGGTAAAAAGAGGGAGCGATACAGTAGTTATGTTTTCTTTTTTGTATTGATTTAGTATTTAGTAGAGTTTTGCTTTGTGGATGTAGGGTTTGGGTCTTCTTAAGCAGCACATTTTGAGTGTTGCTGAATACCACTGCTCTTCACAGTGACTTTATTTGCAAAACCGATAGTGATGGTGAAGTTCCTACACTATTAAGTCAATCTCTGGCCCTCATTTTTAAAAGGTTAATGAAAGTGCTTCGTGAGGGAGAGATTGCTTGCTTTCCCATTCACTCCACCCCTTGTTTGTACTTCTATTTAAGGATTTAAGGCTAATTTGTTTTGGGTTTTTTTGTTGGTTAGGACTTCGGAGCTACAGACAAGTCTGTCTGTATGAATATATTCGGTCAACAGAAACAATCATTTGCATCTCATAGAACAAGATCAGATGCTATCCTTTGAACTTGGATACTGTTAGTGCTTGAAGAAAGGCAACTTTATCTCATCAACCCTGATACATACTGTATTTGAAGTACTTGTTTGGGTATGTAAAGATGTATTGTTTTAGGACAGCAAACTCAAATTTCTGCATACACTTGTTTTGCGCTAAACAATACTATATGTTGAACCCGCTTTGGTATGTTTGTACTTTTTCTCAGTTCATTAACTCAAACTGAGATCTTTATTTGAAAAACAAAAAGGACAACCATACTGGGGTGCCTTCCGTAATACCCTGTTTGTTCTGACAGTCAGGTTTTAAGTGTCTAGAAATACCAAACTTTTTTACTTTTAGAGGAAAAGATCTAGAAGAGTATATTTTAACTAAATTGTGCCAGGACACTCTCTATGGGGAGCTTTCTTGTGTTATTGATGAAGGAACAGTACTTTACAAACCTGTTGTTTCTTTTTAAAGTACATTTAAGTGCTAAACTGGAGTCTTGTTCAGATAAGCACATCTTACTGCCTACAGATCTGACCTGTGAAGAATTCTTGCTCTGATTCAGTGCCTGCCCCAATGCTCCTAAGAGCTTACCTCCCCCATATAGCTGGGAATGTCTGACAAAGGTGCAGGTATTTTTATCATGAGGCAGATGAATTTTTGATATTCTGCAGATTGTGTATGAGCACATCATGCCATATGGCAGTAAATATGCCCAGCGCATGGTCTTAGTGTGGTGTATATCTTAGTAACATCTTGTCAACTAACAGGATTTGACCAAAGCGCAGGTGTCCTCTGTCATATGGCTGCATGGCAGAGTTTTTATGGGGATCACACTATGGAGAAACAATCGTGATTGCTTCTGCTTGTCAATCTCCGGGATACTTCTGGTCATTGGAAGGTATGATGATTTGCTATGTTTTTTTAATACTTCTAGAAGAGAAGGTATGCCCCCCTTCAGCTGAAAAAATGGGCATTTTAACCTTGCTTATTGTCTGTGATGGATTGCCGAAAATTGTCAGGGAAAGGCATTTATTTGTTCTTGAGGAAACAGTAGGGTGGGTTTTTTCCTTTGTTTAATACCGTCAATTGTTAAACTGTAGTCTCGTCCAGAAATGCCTGTCTCATGGCCTGATGATCTGACTGAGAAAGAATACTTTTATTCAAAGCCTAGTCCCTTCATTCTTAATTCAGATTTCCTTGGTTATGCTAAAAAAATTTATGTAGACTTACAAGTTTCTGCCTCTTCACTGGTGTTAACAAAATGTCTCTGTGAAAATTCTTAATTCCTCTTGGAAATAAACCCCCTAATAAACAGTTACTGTTCATCAGAGAAAAAGATGTAATTCAGATTTATGAACTAGATTTTTTTAAATGCTGTTACTAGCAAATGATTACAGTCCCATCCTGTGATTCGATTCATGTTCATGAGCCATTCTGGTTATTGCAGGACATCTAGGTGCATGCTGCTGTCCTCATTGTAGCCTGACCAATGCAAAGCCCAACCAGGGGGTGCTGATTGGCTTCCATTCCACAAGGATTCAGTGGAGAGCAGCTGTCATGGACAAAGGTTTATAGTTCAGGAAGGCTGGAGTAGCTGGGAGCTGAGCTGGGCAGAGAACATTTGAATGTTATTTTTCCCTTGCTTTTGAGAGGGCTATGGGGAAAGTGGGGCATGTAATGGACTTTGTGAAATAGTCTGTGGCTACTGTTGCTTATAAAGGTACTTTAACCTATATTTAATCCTTGGTATTTTTGTCTAAAGTGAATGTGATACAAAATTTCCTTGTGAGCTAAGTGACATTTCTGTTCCATATATCATCCAACACTCAACTGTACTTCTCTTGTCAAATGTGTGTTGTTAATTGGGGTTTGGTTTAAATCTTGAAACATTTGGGCTCTCTTGAGTTACACTGTGAATACCCATTGTGAGGTATCTTTGTATACATAGTTTCATTGTACAGCACCAAATAATTTAAATTGTTCATTATTTTTAAAGAGACACAGGAAGCATCCTGTGAGAAACTCACGAGCTTTCAGAAGTTTGGAAGCTTAGTAGCTTATTTTCTTCAGGAAGTGATGTCTGAGTAGAAACATACAAACATATTACTTCTTAGTTTCTTAAAACTTTGGAATTTAGATTGTGGTTCTGCCATAAGGGCTATATGGGATTTAATTGTGCTTTCTGTGTGTGCTTGGGGCTGGATATATTCCCAGTTGTACCTAAGCCTACTTTCCTTCTGACTCCCATATTCCCGAGACCTATACAATGTATATTTAGTATAGTCACATCTTGTCAAAAATAAAAATAAAGTTCTTTTCAGCTCATTCTGTCAATGCTGTCTTAACACATTAGGCCATCTTGTAATTTGTGATAAATTTTGAAGTATGACCTTGCAATACATAATAATGACCTCTATGTGTAATTGTACTTTTTCTGAGGCATTGCCTTGATTTTAATCACATTTCCAGTATTGTTGTCTGCAGGATTGGACCTAAATGGTATATTGCTTTTGTGTTGCTTGAGGCTTTTAATGTGAAGTGTGAAGACTTGCACTTACCCCTTCTTTTTAGTTTTGATGGAATTGAGCAATGGTGAGCAATTCTAGTTTGGAAAGCTATGGACTTCTCTCGGTGAGATTTGGAAAATAAGCTAACAGTACGAGTTTAAGGCGCAAAACTATTCAGTACTAAATTCCAGAGTGAACAGTGACAAACTGCCAGAACCAAAACTGGAATGTCCATGGAGTTGGAGTGTAATAAAGAAAACAGGATACTGCTCAGATTGATGTGATCTCTGAGGATCTGACTTGAATTTCACCCTTCTGAAGTAAATAAGTGTTACCTTTAATTTACTGGATTAGAATGTAGACCTGTAGAGAAACCCCAGAAATCGAGGTCTTTTCTTCTCCATTTCTATATCTTAATGTTCCTGGACAGTAGGAGATGTGCCAAAGTTTTTCATATTTCACGTGTTCTTTCGCACTTGCCAGCTTTGTTTTGCACAGAAATGGCAGGCCGAGGTGCTGGTTTAGTTAGGTTACAGTATGAAAAAGGATCATTTGGAATGGAAATATTAAATATTTAAAATATATTTTGCTGAAGCATTGAGTAGTAAATGATTGTATGTAAGAGGAAGCAACTCAAGACAGCAATCTGACAAGAAGACCTCTTTCAGTCATGTTGTATTACAGTGCCTGAAATGAACTGTTAAAGCATTTACAATCATTCTGGTGAATAGTAGAATGCTATGAATGTGAATAATCATCTGAGACCTCTACAAAACATTCTTGAAATAGTGTTCAAATGACTAGAGAAATTATGGGATGCAGCAAAGCATACAAACACCATAAGCCTTTTAGTCAGGCTGGCGTGGTCAGTGGTTTACTGCTGGAGTAAGGCTTAATACACAGGAACTTACACTGTAAACAGATTATTTGTTCAAGTTTCTGAACTTGCATGTTCTTTTCTGGTTTTCCTCTGTTATTTGTAATCCCTAGGCTCTCTTTTTATATCTACTCTTTGAGAGAAAGGCTTTAGTGAAGTAAAGTTTGAGGTTTGCTATGGAGTGTTAATTGGTTACGCTGCTGTTTTAGCTGAATTAATGAGACTGTAGTCTAGTGGAGTAATGGTTTATAGCAAAACAAATTATTAGGGTGATATGGATTAGGCTTTTTGGTTCTTGCTTATTTTCTTGTTTGCTTGTCTGGTTGTTCTGCCTCACTTGCCAGCATGGTGTACAGTGATCCAAATGAGCCATGAACTTCCATACTGTGGCAGGTTTCTGGTTTGCAGTCAGGATCTGGCTGTCTGATTTGCTCAGCATTCATGGAAGCAATCAAAACTTTATTTTTCCAGGTAAGATTTTGGCAAGAAAATAAGCTTTGAGGACAAATGTAGGACAGTTAAAGGTTTTGTATTTAAAAATCTTTAAAACCTCTGATACTTGGTATTTGATTGCCTTTTCCTATCAGCCAGGTTTTGCTAAAAATTTGTACAGTATCTTCTTTCTGGTCATAGTTGTAGCGCCTAATGTAGCTAGTATTTAGAAAATGCATGAAGAATATAGATGCTCCATTTGGCAGATGTACTATGTAGTTAAACAGCTTCAGCCAGCTGTCTGAAGGTCTTGTGAAACACTCGCTGCCAGTTATCTGGTGTTGAGGGGTGACAGTACATATCAGAGGGCCCTCCTTGTGGCAGTACTGTCATGCTTATTGAGGTAGTAGGTTTGTAGCAGATCTTTTGGGAATAAGCTCTCATAAATAGCTATTTTGTAATACATTATTTGAAAGAGTTTTTAAAATGGCCAATATTAGACTTTTTCTGAATGCCATCTTTTTCCTTAGGTGTGACTAGTACACATCTGTTTAAGATGTGTCGTGATGTTTAAAGATGATGTTGCACTGATGATGAACATGGTTAACATTCAGATATCATGAAAGATTTCTTATAACCTTGATGATGGTGGTATTCTGATGGGATGTTTTGATTACAGCCTTTGGTTGAACTGCACAGCTGTTTGTACAACTGAGATGTGAACCAGAGTAAAAAGGTTTAAAAGAAGCAAGAGTAAAGATGAAAAAAAATCCCATTAAAGATCATACCAAAATAACAAAAGCTTGTAGTACTGCTGCATATGTGAAAAGTGAATGTACCTCCCTTCTTTTAGATTTTATCATTATTTATTTTGAAAAGATGTATCATCCTTATTAAACTAGCTTTTGTACTGAAGGCCTCCTCTTGTGAAAACACAGTCTCTGGGTGGTGTGGAGAGTAAGGATGAATTAGGTACAGAATGCGGACCGAATGAAGACTGACTTTGGTCTTCTGTGCAGATGTTGAAATATGTGAAAATGACAGTAGGCCACTGATGGTTTTTATTTAGTTTTTTTTTAAATAGCAACCATGGTTTAACATGGAGGTAGAATATATACTGTTCACTGTGTTGAAACTGAGGGGCCAATACACAACCTGTATCACTGAAAATGGAATTGCAGAGATTTACTGAACCAAAAATAAAAAAATGGCGGCATAGATTAGGATTTGTGGGCAAGCACTAGAGCAGCTTTCCCTGGGTGCTTGTGGGCATGGCTCGAAATAACCTGATTTGATTTCGGAGTTGTCCTGCACTGGGCAGGATGTTGGACCAGACAACCTGCAAAGCTTCCTCCTCACATACATTATTATGTGCATTTTATGTATTTAAGGGAAAAAATGTTTTCTGTGGAAGACTGGCCTGCTATTACTAAATGCATATATTTCAGGATTTTATAACTGGCCTTTCTTTCATTATTTACCAGGCATATGTGGGTAAATGTGGCTTCTTCAGGGTTAAATCACCAAATTAACTAAGCATCATATTTTAGAAAAATACTGGTTTCAGAGAAGTAATGTTTTGATGTAATCTGTTTAAATATGAGGAAAGAACTCATTACTACACCCTGACATGAAGTCCTTAATCCCAAACACCTGTGGACAAGGAGACTAAAATGTGCTGTGTTGGAATGGGAACCATGAGGGTAGTGGGAGGTTACTCATGGTGTTTTACAGTATATTGACATTAACTCATCCACTGTCCAGTTCAGTAGTGTCTATAAAATGATCTAAAGCTAGAAGCATCTAGGGATGATTTTTTTTCTATTCTGTCGGATGTGACTTTGGAAGGGGCAACGTTTTAAAGTTTGTTCCAGAAGGCACTTTCAGAGGTGGATGATTGAAAACAACTCTCCTGAATGGCACCTTGCTGTACTTCGTAACAGCTGTTATTCGCCACTGTGATTGTGTTTTAAATTACTACCTGTGGATGAATACTTGAAAGAATTGGCCTGCTGGCTGCATATTTTGTTTGATTGGGGGCTATCTTGAAGTTGCCTTTAAATTACATGGGGTTCTTGATGATCCTAGCATTTTCTAATCTTCTTTGTACTGCATGATTTGTTTTGTTTCTTAGTTTCTTGCAATTTTGGGAAGAATAGTAATTCAATCTTTAATTTTTTTTCTTGTTTAAAAAACAAGTGTGTCATTTCAAGCTAAGATATACAGAGATGCTTCTAAAACTTATGTAGTTGCTTATTTTGCATTATTCTTCCACTAGAAGCTGTAAATTATGTAATGAGTAATTATTATGGCAATAGTTGTTGATGGACTCAACTGTTTAACTTACAAGAGATAAATTTATTATTAGGAAGGCTCCAAGTGGCATCCATAAGAGTGGTGTACAAAAGTAATACTGCTTTAACACTTTATTGAAAATATCAGTATGGTAGTAGTGTGCTCCATGTTTTTCCACGGGTGGGTGTTTCATTGAATTGTCACTAACAAGATGGACAGAAGAAAAAAGAGAAAATTAATATCATAAGACAAAGTGACAGTTGAAGTTGGTTGGAATATTTGAATAAACAGCTTTTTTCCAGAAGTTGCAGTGTTGGTAAATCTGTATAAAGTGTTCCGTTCTTCTGCTTTGTTGAAAAACTTTTGGCAGAGGCCCTTTTGGGAGTGTAAAAGACTGGGAAGATTTTATTGCTTGTTAGTTGGTGTACTGGTCTGGAATGTGAAAGAATCAGATTCCAGCCCCTTTCCTGGCTCAGAATGACTCAGTGCTATTGAAAAGCGGTCTTCCCTGACTGAATGAGGCGGAAGAGGTACCTGACATCCCAGGCCTGTTTCCTGAACTGCCATAACCCGAGGCAAGAGGAAAATCTAAGTTTCAGTTTGAAAATGCACATTTTGAAAAATCTCGGGGGGGGGGGGAAAGCAGGCAGATAATGGAAAGAACCAGTGCTATAGAAATTCCTGTGAAATGTAGTTGTCCTCTAGATAGCCTTGAGAGGTGCGCTGATCCCTAGAAATATTTAACCAATCAAAGACTATCTGTAATCTCCATAAATTCCTCTCAGATTTTTACCTGAGCTGAGGGAACTTCTCAGCCGGGAACTGAGAAGTTCTCAGCTTCAGTTGCCATGTTCTGTGTGCCCTCTGTTCTAGCATTTGATCTTTTCTCTATTCATTCAGAAAATAGCTTGTGTGAATAAGGAGAAGATGGAAAGAGTGGGTCTTAGCCTATTTAAATGTATCACTCCATCTGTATGTATAGCATGGAGTAAGTAACAGGTAGGTAAGGGTGATGGCAGCAGGAGAATACAACATTTTTCACTGCCCAAAGTCTGCAATATGTTTTAGCTTGTTGGTAGCTAAACAGCACAACTAGGATTGTTAGCAACTGGCAGGAAGAGCATGATTTGGTCTGTATAGTTTGTGTTAGTTCTGCTTTCGGTCCACAGACATGCTTAGCCAGGCCTTCTTTTGCAGATCCCCAAAACTCTGAGTTCAGAAGGTCCTGAGTGGTGTTTTGGGCTACCTCTGCCTTTGGAAATTGCTTTCCCCCTTCAGCATTTTTTTTTTTTTTTTTTTTTCCCTGAGGCATAGAGCAGCTGGAGGGAGCCAGGACAGAAAGAAAGATATGAAGGTTAGGGTTGGGGTGTTTCAGTACCTCAGCTGAGGGGTTCCTCTGACCCCTATCTGATTCTGCACTTGTGACTGGAAAGCTATACTCTGTCACACTTTGCTCTTCTGACAGTGTTAAGTCTTTTTGCCTAATGCAAGTATCGCAGGAGCATCGCTCCACATGGATCATTTTGCTTGTGTCCCTACTGTCTGAAGCAGTTATCCATACTGCAGCATATTCTTGTTACAGCCCATTCAGAAGTATTCAGGCCACCCATAAAAGACTTTGGTTATAGCCTACGCATAGTGAGTGTCAGTACAGTAAAGGCGCTTTGGACATCAGTTAAGCTTTCTTGTCAGGTTTGTGAAAGGAAGAGATTTTGTCTTTCTAAAGTCTCATGAAAGGATCAAAAAAATACTCTAGCCTGCTTTTTTACAGCTGGCACAGTGGATTGCCATGCTCCATCAACCAGACTAATTCTTTGGCTGCCAGTGAGGGTCACCAAGCACTGCTGCTTCCTTGCATATTTCTCAGCAGTTGGCTTTAGAGGGACAACAGGAAGAATGATCCAGGCATGGAAACACAAGAAGATAACAGTAGTAGTTACTTTGCAGACTGTGTTAGTCTCTTGCACAGGATGATGCATTTCTTCTGCTGGCTCTGGTCAAACAAAGCCAAATGTCTTTATCAAAACCTAAGTGTGGCAGCATTTGTGCGGTGGGTTTTTTTTTTTTTGGTTGTTTATTGTGGGTTTTTTTGGTTTGCTCATTGGGATTCTAAAGAGAAGATGTCTGCTGTTATGATTAGTTTTTTGAAGGCAGAAATGACTTCTAAACAAAAGTATCTGTTGAAGCAGAAATGCTAATCATAGAATCTTAAAATGGTTTGAGTTGAAAGGGACCTTAAAGTTCATCCAGTTCCAGCACCTCTGCCCTGGGCAACTTTCCACTAAACCAGGTTGCTCAAAGCCCCATCCAGCCTGGCCTTGAATGCTGCCAGGGATGGGGGCATTCACAGCTTGTGTTCCAGTGTCTCACCACTCTCACAATGAAGAACTTTTCCTAATATCTAATCTAAATATGCCCTCTTTCAACTTAAGGCCACTGCCTCTTGTCCTGCCACTACAGGCCCTTGTAAAATGTCCCTCTTCAGATCTTTAAGGATCTGGAATATTGAAAGTATTAAAGTAATACTTAAAGTATTGAAAGGCTGCAGTGGTGGTTGAAATACTGTAACATTAAGAAATGTTAAGTTCTGTTGCTCCATTGGTACTCAAGAACTGCTCTGGTACCATTTGGTGGATGTTGCTAGTTCTTTAAAGTTCCCAGGGACCTTGTTACCTGTTTATTGTAAATACAGGTGATAGAAATACAGTTTCTTTGTCACAAAGAAAGCAGTAAGCGAAGGAGAGAAAATGTGATGGGCAAAATTAAAAGCTTTGTACATCTTTGACATGAAGCAGTGAAATCATAGAAGAGTTAGGATTGGAAAGGACCTTAAGATCATCTAGTTCCAACCCTCCTGCCATGGGCAGGGGTGCCTTACCTAGACCATGTCACCCAGGGCTCTGTCCAACCCAGCCTGGAACACTGCCAGGGATGAAGCATTCATCACTTCTTTGGGCAACCTGTTCCAGTGCCTCACCACCCTCAGAGTAAAGAATTTCTTCCATATATCTAACCTGAACTTCCTATCTAACCTGAACTTCCCCTGTTTAAGTTTAAACCCATCACGCCTTATCTTATTACCATCCCTGATGAGGTGTCCCTCTCCATCATCAGCAATAAAGACAGAACTTGGACCCTTTCTCCTGGACTTCCAATAAAGAGCAGAGTTTTTCCATTATATGTTCAGTGTTGAAACTGATGAAACACAGGATCTGGGTTGGGAGAGGATAAAATTTCCATATATTGGAAAAGTCAGTGAAGAGCTATGCAGATCACCTTTAGGAAGAAAAGAAAGTGCTTTATTTTATTGCAAAATCCTACCTGTCTTCCTTAATGTTTTTGCCTGTAAAAATTCAGTACTTCATAGCATGGCACAATAAAAAGATGCTTGGTATACTGACATCTGAAAACATGAAATGATCAGCCTGCAAGTGTGTTAAAAATGTTTAGAACTAAATGTAAAAGAATGGATTTTTCGTTAAACAAGCACACAGTGCTGATGATTTCTGTTAACTTCTACCATTTCAAAGACTTGACAGAAGATCAAATCTCTCTTTTTATGGCCGATTTAAATCAATCATTGTTCTTGTCTGGCAAAATTCCAAGCCTGTATTTGAAAGCTCTTTTGAGAATTATCCTTCCTCCACCATAGGTCATATTTGCCAGATCAGGAAATTCCAGCTTCTCTTAAATTTACTTTGGAATCCCCAGAGTCTAAAATGCATAAAACAGATTTTTGCTGGACTGTGAATAATCATGATCCTCTCTTTCTTCCCTAACCTTTTCATATGGTTTTTAAAACAGAATTTTAGCTATGCGGAGTACCTGCAAATCAGCCAAAAAAGAATTGCGTAGACTGTCATGAGCTTGGAAATGTGTCCTCATTAGATCAAACTCCATGTTCCTATACTTTCTGACTGAATGTTAGCTGTTCTTGCATTTGTATCTATTGCTTTACTTTGTATACTGTAGAGCACTGAAGCGCATGCAGTCCTATGGCATTTTCAACATATTAGAAATTTAACTCCTATTTAGTTACAGTGGGCCTACTTTTAAGCTTTCCAATACGTCTGGAAATTGTTTTAGATGACCGGTGTTTATAGGATGAGAGTCAGAAGCTTAGATTCCAAGTAGATAGGTTTTGTCTTAAAAGCTTGAATGATACATGAAGTAATTTCCCAAAGGAACCTAAGGACATCATGCAGAATTGGAGGAAAAATAGTATCTCAGAGTATTAATATTTATGTTAAAGATTTTTCATGAAAGCAACTGATGTAGATTGATTTATAAGGAATAGTAAGAGACTTCCATTGAGAAGTTTAAAGAGATTGCATAAGTAATTGAATAGTAGAGATTTGTATCTGGACTATCTCTTAAGAGCAATCTTCTCTATTCAGTTTAAAAGAATAATAAATGGCAAACGGAGATGTAATGCTTATCTTGGCAAGGAATGACTGCCTATTTCCACTGTGTGAGCTAACGTTGAGGTTTTTCATTACTTAAGCTGTATAAAAACTTTCTATATAAGAAAATATTTAAGTGATTTTTATGAAGTAATCATTTAAAAATACTGCATCTAGAAGTTCCAGAAGTCTGTGAAATTGCGGCTTTCTAGTCAGCTGAATTTACTGAAACATTGCTTATAGGGCAACTTGCCTCTTCCAGTACTAAAGAGATATACAGCATGGGAGATTACTGTTTAATCAATTGTTTATGCTTAGGTGTTATTTTTCTATGGGAGTGCTTCTGCTCAGTATTTGCGACAGTACTGTAATTTTCACTGTCATTAGCAATTGTTTTTAAACTCTTTCCTTACTAGAGACTCATTAAGGGGCTGGTTTTGGCTAAAAATGTCAAAACGGCAATAGCAAAGTCTCTCACAAATGGACACAATATTTTAAGTTTTATTTTGGCAACCATGACAAAAGTCGGGTAACTAAAACATTAATCATAGGCAGGGTTTGCTTCTAACTTTGTTGAAGGCAATGGCAAGGCTGCCTTTGACTTTGGAGTGGAAGGAGAAGACTGCATGTGGAAGTTTCCTTGGCCTCTTCTGTGAAGTTGTGTATCCTTTGCAGGTTTGGGCACTTCACTGATTTACATTGTTCTACTTTGAAACTCAAGTAGCCGGTAGATCGAGGTATTAAAATAGATGGCAATTTTCCTAATTGCCCAAGCATTTCAATTTCATAATACAACAGGAATTAAACACTGTTTTCTGTAATTTGTTCCCTTTTCTTAGAAATAGGGCTTTGTAACTAGTTGACGTCCATTGGTAGTCCAAAAAAAAACTCAGCCTACCAAAATAAGCCTCCTATCTTTCACCACATAAAACTTGCACAAGATAGTTAAGCACTCTCCAATTGTGCATGTTTAGTCTTACAGCTTAATCATAAGGAGTGGTAGTAGTAATTATTTATATTACCGTACTGCCTACAATTTCCATCAAGAACCAGGGTTTCAATGTCTGTTAAGGAGCTCTGCTGTTTCGTGACTAGTACCAGTCAGCAAGTGCTTTCATGCTCTCTCTTTCATTGGCTTTTGTACCAGTAGTGAACTGGTTAGGCAGCTAAACTGGTTTAAAAAAAAAAATTGAAATATTTCAATATCTCCTACTAGTTTATTTCTTTCAACTGACTTGAAGTCATATGATTGCCAGCATAAGTAAATGAGAAGGGGCATGAACATTTAACGTCCACTTAAATTATTATGGGACATCGGTATTTGATGTGATACAGGCAAGTAAAGAAGATAATTTTTCCATAGTCAAGACATATGAAAATGGAATTCTAAGCTCCAAGAAAGGAAGGCAAGGCAGGAGTGAGTACACGTGTATGTGTATGTGCGCATGTGGCTTCTAAGAGTGGTGAGCACAAAGGTTTAATATGATGTGAAAAAAGTATGGTCAGCTCTGAGATCAGTTACTCAGGTACGACTTTGCAGGTTAGCTTGTCCCATGTGTGTCTATCCTCATGGTGAAAATGCTTTTTCCTTATATTTGGTCTGAACTTAGTTTTTGACTTACGCCTGCTTTCTCTTATCCTCCCACCATGCCCCACCCCTGCAGACAGCCTGATGCAGTCATCTTGAAGACTTCCTTGTAGGTAAGGGCAGGCTGATGTTGTATCCCTGTGAAGCTGCCTCTTCTCCAGGCAGAACAAACCCCAGTCCCTCAGCCTCTCCTCACAGCGCAAGTGCTCCAGCTCCCAATCATCCTCGTGGTCTGCCCCTGGACTTGCTCCGGTTTGTTTTTCTTAGAACAAGAAAAGACCAGAACTGGATGCAGTATTTGAGATGCAGTCTAATGTGTGCAAAGTAGTGGGGGTAACTGCTTTCCTTGATTTACTGGCCATACTCCTGTTGATACAGGAAGCTGTTCAGCCCCGGTCTGTATCACTGTAAGGGACATTTGTCTCTGTTGTTGCTGAATCTCTGGAGATTCCTCTTGGTACATTCCTGTAGCCTGAGTCCTTCTGAATAATGGTCATGTTCTTGACAGTCTTGGTTGTTCCCCCTCAGTTTGCTGTAATCTGCAAGTCAGATAAGAGTGTACTCTGATGCCTTCTCCAAATCATCAATAAAGACGTTAAACAGAACAGGTGCCTTCAGTAGTCCACTTCTTGCTGACTTCTAGGTAGAATAAAACCTGTTGACCACCAGCCCAAATGAAGGCAAGCCTGGACTGCAGGTTGTTGTTACAAGACTAGGACAGAGGAAAAGAATTGGTACCATGTTTTTAGTCAAAAGTAGAGAGTATCTATGGCTACTTTCTTTCAACTCAAATGGAACCTGTTGCTGTGAGCTTTGTGGGAGCTGAACTGCTAAGTAACTTACTATTCTCCTGACTAGGTTAGTTTTCCATTTTTACTGAAATTCAGTCCTGGCCATATGTCATTTGTCAAAAATAGGATTAATGTAAATCTAAGAAATGTCAACTTTAAGTAATACTTAAAAAAAACCCAAACAAACCCAAACATCCTTTGTGACTCTAACTCAACAGAAGAAAAAAAAAGTTAGGAAAAACTCTAGTAACTCATTAAAAAATGTTAAAATAACTAAATGTTTATCAAATAAGAATATATTAAAGGGATGTCAAAGATATATTTGCTTATGAGTTGCAGTAGCTCCATGATATTCTCTGTAGTGAGGCAGTTTTAAGAACACTTTCTAAGAAGAGCCTCGTTTGAAGTGTGCAGAAGGCCAAAGTCTTTTTTTCTTTCCCTTTTTTCCTCCCACTGGGAAGCATTCTCTGCACTTTCATCATTGTAAATGAACTCTTAGGATTTGTCTATTATATGTTCCTTTCTGTTGCCAAAGAATAAAGATGGTGGCATAGTGCTTAGCTATGCTGCTGATTTAGTAGCTATCTTGAAAGTATCACCTCTCTTCTTTTTGTTTGTTCATTTGTTTTGGTGTCTTTTTATTTATTAATGTAAAGGTTGTCAGCTTCTAAGTAGCTAGAGTCTTTAAGACCAGGTACTGTGTCTGACATGGATTCTGTCTTCAGAATTCTGATTTCAAGTCATAACAGCTTTGAGAAAGGAAGGAGTGGCAGATTTACTTCCATCTTTCTGCATGTGGTGGAAGAAAAGTGAATTTAGAATAGAAACTCCAATAGGAAAACAATTGCATCTGGAATACTGTGTTTACTGTTACTGTGGATCTATTCTTCGTGGGTTTTGTCTTTTGTGTCTTCTATTTTTGAAAGCAGTTACAGTTTTGACTCAGCAAAATGATGTGACAGTGAGGTCCACATGCAGTTGTGTGTGATACAGAACTTTTTGAGCATACTCTTCTGCATATGCCTCCCTGTAGTGTGAGAAATAGAGAGTATGTGCTGCCTGTTCCTTTCCTTGCATATAGTTATTCCACTCTGTAAGCAACTTCCAACATGGATAATCTTAGTCTCTTCAGTTACATTGCATTCTATACATTGCCTGTTTTTCTCTGTATCTTGCTCTATGGTTTTACGTGTGAGATATTGTGGTGTGGAAGTACAAGGCTATCAGAGCTGAACACAGCATTAAAATGTAATCACACAGTGGCTTTATAGAAATCATATGGTGATGTTTCCTGATTTGTTTTATATTTCTTTCCTTGTAACTTGTAAATAAGCTGTCTGTAATTTTAGCTTCTGCTGAATGGTGAGTTTATTCAAAGAGCCATCCACAGTGAGTTTTGAACGACTTCTTCTGTGGTGTTGGCAAAAATACTTAATGTTTCTTGCTCCAATTGAAAACAATGCAGTGGTACAAAACCTTTTCAGCGATTTTTGTGCATAGCCTCTTTCCTTTTTTTTAATTTCGAGTTTCCAAGTGTTAGCTTAAGCAACTGAATTTGGAAATGTGCAAAATAACCTTGTCCTGGTGTTCTCTTCTTTTGCCTTCTCACATATGCTTTCACCTTGAAAGACAGGACTGGTAAAACATTGCAGTTACTCTTGGGAGTATTGTGAATACTGTTTTGATGTTTGTATTATTTGAAGAAATAATGATGATTTACTCTGCATTATTAGCTATCATGGCTAGGGACTAGGTTTTAATATGTACTACATTCTCTGAAGTAATTCTTTAACCTGGATTAGAATAATCTTTTTAGATCAGTTTATTGGCAAACTGCTAATAAACCTGAAAGGAGTGCATTTCCACATGTGGGAAAGGTAGATGGCTCTACTCTAGTCTGATCATTAGCTTTTGCAGTATCTCACAGAATTTCTCAGCAGTCTTTTCAAATTGCCGCCTTGGAAGTATTTCTCCTGCTCTGAACAACCATTTGTGCCAAACATACTCCTTAAAGAGTGATGTGTGATAAGCTGTGAATTTGCTGCATTGGGGTGGTCTTTTTTGGTTTTGGGTCTTTTCTGCGGGTGGGTGTGTGGGAAGGAAGTCACAGCAGAACACTTAGATGTTTCCTGTTGGATAATTGCTGTGTGTTTCCTATTCCTCAAAACCTTACTGCCACTGGGAAGAAATGTAATCGAAAACTTGAATTAAATTACTTTTGTGAATAAAAAAAATGTAAAAGCAATAGAGGCTTCAAAGGAGCTCTTCATTCGTTTTGTTTAATATAATTCTATTTTGGGAGTGTCTTGGAATATACAAAAAGCAGTTTAATTTTAATAAAAGCATTGCAAATGAGAGGTTTGCATATTAAAATAATTGGTGGGAGGGATTAAATGTAGGCCAGAACATATATCTGAAATCGTAGAATTGTAATTTTACAATACCATAATTTTCCATCACCCTGATATTCAGCATCTTGCACGTTCAAGTTCAGTGTTATTTTGTATGAAGCAAACATATTTGCTACAGCCTTATCTGTTATTTCAGTTTTGTGCAGTTTCACTAGTATATGTGTAACTCACACTGGGGCTTCCAACACTGCTCCCAAGAATGTAAAGATTTTTCTAGAGGCTGTCTTCTATGAAACCGTAACTGAAGTGTTTTGAGGGAACTTTCTGAACTGTTTGCACCAAAGGTTGTTCAACTTTTTTGTTTCTTAATAGAAATATATTTCCTCCCCTTTTTAAAAATATTATACTGCTTGCAGATGTATAAAATCAGTGGCATGTTTGTTCATTTTCCATGTAAAAAATTAATACATTTAGAAGATTTCCCCTTTAGCATCTGGAAGTAGCTTGCCAGTGCCCAGAGGCTGGCCAGGTGGCTGTGTAGGATTTGAGCTCTGATCTAGCTCAGTCTTTTTGTAACAGGAGCTGTGGTGTGCTGGAGAACACATAATGATTTAATGAAGTATGCATTAAAAATTGTCACCAAACAAGCTATTAGATTGAGAAGCTAGAAATCAGGACATGAAGAACTCAGTATTAACAGTGGTAAGAGTGGGGTGCTGTCTCCCCTTGGGTGCAGTCTGTAACTGAATTGCAGTGACCTTGAACAGTTAACTCGAGTTCACTCTTCCTTGCTTCTGTAAAGATTGGTGTACTTGGCTAGAGTGCTTTGCAGCACTGAAGTTGAATGTTTGTGAGGTTATTTGAAATGTTCAGATCGATGGTGCTTCTCAAAAGTGCTTGTCACAGATTTAAGTTTCCTGCTACTTAAATTGGTAGCAGGAAATCGGTAACACTCCTGCTGACTTCAGTGGGAGCAGTTAGGCAAGGAGAGTCTTTAAATATCCACTCTGTAAATTCAAAGGTCCCTTGCAAACGCAAGCATGTGTTTGCAGGAGGAGTGAATTCACAGAAAAAAACATCCTAATCATTTTCTGTAGCTGATGAGGTGAGTAGTGGGGTGATTTGCTCGAGCGTGTGTATGAAATTACAGAAAGGAGGAATGGGGAAAGGTTAGAGGTAGGTCAGATCTTTAATGCTGACATTAACTATCGTGATGGTTTTCTGGTTTTGACTGTGTTCTTTCTTTGAAATGCGTTTCTCTTTCCCAGATTTAGTTTTCACTCTACAGAAATGTCCTATATTTAACTCTCCAGTAGTTAACTATCTGCCGCGAAGTTTGCTTTTGATATATTGTGCCTGACAGCTATTTGGACCTATCATCCAAAATAACAGAATAAATGTTTTAATCCTTTTTTATAAGTGTACCAGTTTTGATTTATTCTAATAAAGTATTCCAATCTATGGATATTTCCCTCCCATTGTTGTATCATGCTGAAGGTAAGCTTTGGAGACAGATGTTGCTCCTGTTTGCATATTTGCATATGGGAATTCTTGCAGTTTGTGGCTTTTTTGAATTTCACAAACCAATCCTTGACTGGGTTGGTTGGTTGGTTTGTGGATTTTTTCCTTTTTGACTTCTAAATTTCTGAAGGTACATCTTCCTATTGTAGAGGAATAGTTTGATAATGTATGAAATGAGAAGCAGGGTGGTACAAGACACGTAAAGGAAACATTTCCGAGTCAGGTTTGTAGGTAGAGATTGTAGGATTGGAAACACTTAAAATTACTGGAAAAATATCATGGTGTTTATGGACTTATAGTAAAACTAACAGCAGAGCTTCTTAACAGTGTTCTCAATTGATGACAACATGGTTTCCTTCTGTCAACGGTGTACAGTCGTGTATATACAAATAACCTATAGCAACACTGCACATAATAGCCTTTTCATAATGTCACTGCATTTGGGCTTTCCAGGGGAAGGCTCAAAGGTCGTATCGTTGGTTTATGGCCGTGGAATTATCCCTGTGCTAGGGTATGGTTATCAGACATTCCTCACATTCCAGGTGTCTAATATTATAGCGCTTACAGGCCAGTGCAGGACCAACTGCTGCGTCAAAGAAAAAAGCAGGAAAAACTTTCATAGCATTACCTATTTCCACTCCTTTGTCCCCCCCTCCCCTCCTAACCTTTCAAAATGTCATCTTTGCATTGAACTTGGCAATGTTAAAGGGATAAAAAAATTACAAGTAATGATTTTGTCAGGG
>JAOEHY010033964.1:0-17466 GCA_025447955.1 Psilopsiagon aurifrons | reverse complement strand
GAAAGTCAAAACCACAGCACTGCACCAGCTACTAAGAAGGAGAAAAATGACTGCTACTGCTGAACCCAGGACACTCAGAGAACAAGTTCAGGTTATGTTTATCGTAGGATTACAGAGAGTTTTAGATTAAAATCTTCTTTAAAGTCCCTGTTTCTCAGCCAGATGTCAGATTCCTCTCTGAGCATCTATTCCATGGGTCTCAGCTCCAACAAGGAACCTCTTGAATACAGTGGCTTTTACCGTGGGCAAAGTAATTGAGCCCTCAGTGTCACAGAAATATAACGCACAATGGCTCACGTAGCCCATGACTCTTCCTGCAAGCTCTGAGGGTGGGCAATCCTCCAGTGTGAAGGGTTTGGATTTGGCCCGTAAACTGTTAAAAGCTGCTGCAGGATGAGCAGCAGCCAGTGGATTGCTTGTGGGGATTTGTTTGCTCATGTTTAATGCAGTAGCAGCAGCCTCAGCCCAGGAGCTCCGCTCACCATGCTGTTGCTCCGGTTTCATAGCAAAGAGCATCCTTCATATCCCTGATGGTGCAAAGGCAGAGATGCGGAGCAGAGATGAGGTCTGCTCTGCTTTATCAATGCTCTTCTACCCAAAATCAACCTTCTCAGCTTCCCGCTTGCATGTCCATCTTCTTTCTCTGCCTGCAACCTGCCTCCTGGAGCTGAAGCTTCCCATGCCTTCCTGGAGTCAATAACCCCATGGGGACCTGAATGAACACTTTGCTCTGAATTAAACCTGAAATTTCAGCATTTGCTGGCGGTGCTGGGTGATGGTGAGATGGATCTCACCGCTGACTGTTGCCAGCATCCCCTGTGCTGCCAAATTCTTTAAAATGGCTTAATCTGGGAAATACTGCAATCCCTCAGCAGATTTTGTGGGGAGAGAGATCCAGGTGGCATTTTGCAGCGCTAGCAGCAGTCCTGTTATCTTGGCTGCATGTTTTAAACTCCCTTCACTTGATGTCCCTTGAATAAATGAGACCATCAGCTCTGCAACTGTCAGTGCTACATGGTAGAAAGTTCTAGAAAGTCAGAATCTTTGCAGGGAAAAAAGCACTGCACCAGCAAGTCCATGAAGTCCGAGACATGTTAGCTCAGGAACAGGGCAGCACCAAGGAGCCTCCTTTCCCTGGCTGCCAGAGAATCTTAATAGGAAGCAACCTGAAAAGAAACGAGGAATCCATGTAAAATCACAGCTATTTTGGTGGGAAGAAAATGAGCTGGCTCCTCAGCCCACTGGGGAGGTGAAAATAGCATCCTCTGGGACTTTGCTTTGCAAAATAGTTGGAGTATTTTCAGGGGAAAAAAAAAAAAAAAGGAGAAGTCAGAGTTAAGTTTAGCAGCAGAAGCTGGTTGGCTCCTGAGCTGGAAGACAATGTGTGTGAGAGTCACTTCAGTACTCCAAAATCACACGTAGCTGCGTACCAGGATTCAGGTTTGAGCTCCATAAGGAAGATCCTGCTGCAGAGGAGGGGGATCTGTGCTTTGCAGGGTGGCTGTGGTGGCAACCACGGTGCTTGCAGCCATATCAGCAATCCCAGGATGCTGGATGGACCACGTGAATGGAACACGGGCAGGCACCAGCAGGGTGATGGTCACACACACAACTTCCACTTATGCGGGCAGGCGCTTAACACTTTGTTTGTCATTAGTGTGATCCATAATTTATACCTTTTCCAAGCCTAATGATACAGGAACGCTGGGGGCCCATAAATAATCTCCATTGTTGCAATATTGCATTAAAGCTTAATGAGCATTCTTCTGGGTCAAGTGAGTGGCCACAACCACAGGCTTTGGTTGTTTCTGTTCAACTGCTCCCTCTGATTAGGTGCTCTCCACTGTTGTCCTTCCCATCCTCCATCACTGCTCTCTCCATCCTCCATCATCACTCTCTCTATCAATTATTGCTGCCCTCTCCATCATCGTCTTTCTTATTCTCTATTATCTCCTTCTCCATCCTTCATCATTGTCCTTCCCATTATACGTTGCTGCCCTATCCACCCTCCATCACTGTCCTCTCCATGTAGGGGATGTCAGCATCATTGCACCCTGGGCCTGGAGGAGCCAGCACAGAGGCTTGGGAGCCACCAGCCAAGCTCCTCGTTGCATGTGACCTGGAATTCAGGGATTTCTGTTGGTGTCCTTTAGGGGAAAAGGAGTTGAGCACTCACGTCTGGTTCCCTAGCAACGCTGCTGCTTCCTGATTGCTTTTTTCTTTTGGAAGATCCTTCACATATTGTGCTCTGAGCCACAGGAATGCATTGTCCCTGCAGCAAGGGAGAACCTGGACAAGTGACCAGTGCCAGTGTGTCCATGCACAGACAGGGGCAGGCAGGGCTTGGATATAAACATCAATGTGATGGGTGCCAAGACACACAGCCCTCCTTTTGCAACGCAAACTGCCTGGTTTTCCAAACAAATGGCATTTGTGGGAATATGTAATCGTAAGGGAGCCCTCCCCAGCCCCATGGGTGATGGATGATGATGCCAAGTCCAAACATAGGTGAAATGATAGTGATTAACTTTCCACAATTAATAGCTGATTTTCCATGCACACAAGAGGAGTTGTGCAATAAATCAGCCATCTCATGGACTCATAGAATCGCAGGCTGGTTTGGGTTGGAAAGGGTCTTAAAGCTCACCCAGTTCGAACCCCCTGCCATGGGCAGGGACACCTTCCACCAGACCAGGTTGCTCCAAGCCTTGTCCAGAATGGCTTTGAGCACTGCCAGGGATGGGGCAGTCACAGCTTCTCTGGGCAGCCTGTGCCAGGGCCTCAGCACCCTCACAGGGAAGAACTTATTTTCTGAGGTCTAATTCAAATCTACCCTATTCCTGTTTACTGCAACTAAAACCAATTATGTTTTTAAACAAGGAGCAGAAGAATTTTAGAGGCATATTCAAAGTTATTTTAAATTGTGCCATTTTTTGGAGGAGGATTTTCCTTGCAGTGTTGGAGCAGAAATATGTGTCATTATTGGTTAGGGTGGGTTTTTGCTGGAAATGGTGGTTTCAGTCTTTGTGGGTTTGGGTTATGCAGGGAAATGTTTTCCATGGGGAAAATAAATACTGCTCTGGTGAGGACAAATGTTTCTGGGGTCCTTTAGGTCAGACATTAGTCAAACTCTCACAATAGTGTTTAGGAGGAAAAATGGCAAGAAAACAAATATTTCAGGGCTTTTCAGTGGGGTATCCACCCCAAAACCCATGGATGCATGCTTGCCTGGCAGGGAGAGGAAATGGACCTTAAGATCATAGAATCAACCAGGTTGGAAAAGACTTTTAAGATCACCAAGTCCAACCTTTATCCCAGCACTGCCAAGGCCATCACTAACCCATGTCCCTATAGGCCTTATGAACACAGTTTTGAACACTTCCAGGGATGGTGATTCCACCACTGCCCTGGGCAGCCTGTTCCAATGCCTGACTGCCCTCTCGGTAAAGAAATCTTTCCTAATGTCCAGACTAAACCTCCCATGGTGCAGCTTGAGGCTGTTTCCTCTTGTCCTATCTCTTGTTACCTGAGAGAATAGACCTCTCCCCATGATTTCTGCCACGAGATTTTGGGCCTTCCCAACCCCACTACATTCCCCAGCACCACTCTGTCTCCTAAATTGTCTGAAATGTAAAATGAACCCAAAACCTGGGTCAAATGCAAAACCCACGGGCTACAAATGTCAATTTGGGACCATTTTTTTTGACACTCCCAGGTCCCACCGTGCAGCTGCACATAGGATGTGAGCTAGGGAAGAGCCCAGCTGTGTTTCACAGAGCTCCTTTGCTTTTCTATAGCTTGTATTATTTTTTTAAGCAACATAATGGAATACAAAGTCCTATCCATGCTGGAAATCTCTTTTGCAAGGAAAAGCCTCCCAAAAATGTATGATTTAGCTCTTTCAGATTTTTAAATACACATTTGCATGCAAATTTGTAACTTAAGGTTATAAATTGAAATGTGCATTTCCCCTCTGCTGATGTTAGGAGTATTTTCCTTAAGCCAGAAACATTATCCTCATTATCTGACCGAAACGTGTAAGAATCTCATTGCCTACAGAATAAATGTTCTGGCTATTTAAGGCATACTGAAAAAAACCTCTCTACACTATTCTCTTGGCTTCACTTCACAACAAATGCATCATTTCCTATGACTGACATGGAGCAGGAGCTGAATTTCAAGTGTGCCTAAACCCAGATGGTTTATTCCCCACGTGAGTGCAGACAAAGGCAAGCGAAGCCGGCTGCTCCTCATGGCATTGGCAGAGTCCAGCCATGGGACAGAACCTGCTTCTCCCAGAACCTCTCAGCTCAGACGTTCCTTCTTTTCTTTGTATCTGAGACCAGAATGGATGAGGATGCCTGGTCCTTCATCCACTGTGCCCATCATTCCATGGAGCAGCACAGTTTGGCACCTGCCTGTCTTGAGCACACAGGATGACCGTTCAGCCCTTGAGGCCCATGTGCATTCCTATGTGGTTTTAAAGGCAGTAAGCCTCCTACAAATCTTCTTTTAGATTTAGCATAACGGAAGCTCCACTTTCCCCTTATTACTAGCAAGGGTGTCCCTGCCCTTGCAGCCCTGCATCCTCACAGCATTTTAGGTGTCCACAGGTGATGTCCAGCTCTCCAGCTGCCAAGCAGCCCTGCCCTAGGATCTGAGCATCCTGGTGGCCTGGTTTGCAGCTCAGCCCTCTGTAATAAAATCTCTGGTCACCCTGCATAAAACCATACATCCCCTGGGGTATATCACCTGATCTCACCCACCCTGTTCCCACCTACTCCTCCCAGAGACAGGATCAACACCCTCGGGAAGGAAAATCCAACCTGGGGCATCGCATCCCATTACACAGGCCCTAAGGGCGCTCAGTGGTCTTGCAGTGGAAGCACTGCCTCCTATCTGGAGCTGTGCCAGGCAGCATCCTGAAGGATGCTCCAGGTGTTAAGCACAAGATCCCTTCCTTAGGGTAATACTGCTTTGACAATTCTTTTCTTTTTTGGTGTAAGCAAAGCTACAGTAATTACCGAGTAGAAAAAAAAATTCGAACTCTTCAAATGTTAACGTTTATATGAAAAGGATCTCAGATGATTAAATATTTCAATGGGCTGCTTTTTAGTAATGCAAAACTAATCAACTTCCAGATGATATTTAAAAAGCAGAGAACGGTGTGTGGTTTAGTATCATAATTTTAATAGGCCAGGTTTTAGAAGACAGATAATTACAAAATAATCCTTTTATGTTGTGTAAAACATCTTTTTAAAGCAGATCCTCACTACAAACACTTCCTTCTTGCTGGAGGTAATTAGCTGGGTGCTGATTTAAAGTGGGAATGTGAAGGCAGAGCAGCTCCTGGGATGTGCTGAACTGATGGAGCTGCTTTGGGGATGGAAACTCCTCTATCTGGGCTCGGGACTGGCTCTGTTTTACCCCAAAGGGTGTTTTGGCAGCACAAAGTCTCACCAAGGTGGTTGGGAACAGGGATGGCGACACACAAGAGCCTGGTGCCAGAGCACAGCTTGGTGAGAAGAGGGGTGATAAATGATACAGATGAAGCAGCTGTGTAACACAGCCTGGTGAACCCCACAGCGCCATGTCTGCACCTTCACCCCAGGCAGGAGCATCTGCTTGCAAACCCCATCCACTTCTACAATACCCCAGAAAAACTTCCCATGGGATGTGCTTCAGCAGAAGCATAGGGGTCCAGATTCATGAACCCCTCAGCGGGCTGGAAGCAAGTTCTTCACTTTGCACTGGGGTGGGATGCTCTGGAGCTGGTGTGGAGCAGCAGTGGGCAGGATGCTCCCCAGGGCCCAACGTCCCCTCACAGGCAGCTCTGGAGAGTGGTGCAGAGCTCTATCTCCTGGCAAGAAGCAAGTCTGGGCAGCACCTCACGAACCCCACAGCACCCCAGTTCTGGGGCAGGAGCAGGCTGGGTGAGGGGGAACCACTTTTCTGTGCTCTCACATCCAAAGTCTCACTCCCATAGAATCTGCTCCAGCAGCAACCAACAATTAACTGGATGCATAATTAAGGCCTGCTCTGGAGCACCCCAGCCCTTTCCAAGGGCTTTCCACCAGTGAGTAATTTCCACCAGATTTTTCAGCTTTGTGACTTTAGTTTTGCCCCCTGAGAGTAGCAGATAGTGACAGGAACCTGCAGTGCGAGCAGCACTGAGCAAAAATGAATTAACCTGGAATTTGCCCCCTGGAGCTGGTGAGAAAACATTCCCAAATGACCCCTAATGTCAATTCAACACAGAGACTTAAGGAGCTGGAGGGGATCAGCACTAGGGAAGAAATGCAAAGGGCATTGCATATGGCAAGCACAGAGGCATCACAGCTTCAACTTGTTCCTTGAATTATGAACACTATGGAATATATTTAGGCACACTCTGCTCCTGCCAGCCTGAGAAGTGCTGCAAAACAGTGTGTTGGCATGGGGTTGCTTCCCAGGAGCATGAGGAAGCATACAAAATGGGACCTGCTGAGCTGCCTGTGCTGCCCATCTCCCTGCCCTCCCCAGGGCTGAGGATGCCCAGCCTGGGGATGTAGCCCATGCTTTCCCCTGCGGGTACAGCGCATGCATATTTCATGCCAAATAATGGGATTTTGCTGTCAATACTGCTCCCAGATTTCTTTCCACCCTGTTACATTTTCAGGTTAAATAAATGTAAGTCTCTGGGATCCCTCCACCTCTGTAGGAAGGAGCTTCCCCGAGTGAGCTGGCTGTGTCCCGCAGTTGGTGGCCATCTCTGTGGGGGCTCAGGCTTTCCCAGTGCAAATTCCAACCCTAGCAAATCATCTCCATGAGCCCATCCAGAGCTCTGAGGGCCATCTGCAGCCTGACCAGTTGTCTTCTCCCCAGTCTTGTCCTCATCTTTGCTGGTGACCTCTGACTGAGAGGGATGGGGGCAGCGATGGGGAGCACAGCCCCAGAGTCACCCATGGCTCTGCATGCAGAAGGCACCCACTGAGGACCATGAATGTCCCTTCTCAAGGGGTGCGAGAGCAAATTTCTCCAAACACCCCCCCATGGTCCCAATCCACTAATAGCCCAGTAATCCTCTTACGGGGTTCAGCCTGGGTTGCTGCAGAAGCCTTTGTGTAATGCCAGGGAGCAGAAATGCGTTTTCACTGCAGCAGAGCATCATCACTCGCCAGCTGCCAGTGCCTCATGCCTGGACCCAACACCGCCCCATGCCTGTGGCTGCTCCCAGCGTGTCCCAGCTCCAGCCGCGCCAGCCCCTGCCCTCCCAGCCCTTTCGGGGAGCTCCCTCACAAGAACATCCCCCATTCAGGCATTTCCTGGCCTCAGCAGCCTATTTTGGGACCTGTAAGCAGTGTGCTCCGCCTCAGCTCTATTAATATCCAGCCCAACCTCTCTGGGTAGTTAAGCTCCCATTTAATGCTGGGCTGGCGCCAAGTGGAGCCTCTGGGAGGATGAGGCTGGAAATGAAGATGAGGATGGTTGGGCAGCTGGTTGGGGTTGCCAGCCCTAATGGAGCTTTAGGATGTGTCCGAGCCCCTTTGGTCACTATGGGCCGGGCAGGGCTGGTTAGGTGCGCAGGTCCTGCCTCTGCTCCTGGGCCCTCGTCACTACCAGTACAGCATCCCATGGGATTAGGATTGACTACCTGGTACAAGAGGACTGCATGTTAATATATACATATATGTATGTATGTGGCTTCTTCCTAAACAGGCTATTTTTTTTTTTCTGCAGGTAGAGGAAAATGAAGTGCCAGTTCCAAAGTGACTTGGACTTCATGGTAGCATGGGGCAGCAGTTGAGCACTGAGTGCCAGCAGATGGAAAAGAGCCTTATCCCAAACTCTGGGGATTGGTGATGTTGCTGAGGAGTCACAGAGTAATGTGCTTGCCCCCGTAATGCCACCAGACCCATGGTCATGCCTTAAGGCACAACCCTGACGTGTTGGCTCCCAGCCTGAACTCCATCCCAGCCCCTTCCTCAGGAGGCAGGAATTTGTGCTTTTTTAACCTGTTAGACCTTGCAAGATCCATCTTGGGGCCTCATTTACATTTTGTGCAGGTGCTGTCCTGGTTGCACATCCCTCCTGGGCCGTCATGGGCAATGCTGCAACCAGGGAGAGGGTTTTGGGGTGTCAGACCATGATCCAGGGTTGTCACCAGCTTTAACATCCCCGGCAAATGAGCTGCTTGCTGTCAACAGATTTATTTCTTCATTGTAATGAGGCAACTTCATTTCTGTGGGTTGCTCAAACAGCGCATGGCATCTGATTGTTAAAAATGCTGCTGGAAGCCAGCCCACAGCCTACTTAGGATTAATCTTTCCTGACAGATGCTGACAAGGAATCGCTAAGCAGCCGGGACCTGCTCCCCTGCCCAATGCACTTCATCCCTTAAAAGCTGGGTATTATCCCCACAGCTGCCGGCAGGAGCCGGTGCCTGATGCCAGGTCGCCAGCAGACGGTCAGCCAGGTGAGTGGGGGGACAGACATCCCATGTGGGAGCTGCTGCATGGACCGACTTGGAGCCGGGAATGCTGGCAGTGAGCAGTGTGGGAGCTGCTGCTGGCACCGGGCAGGGGTTTTGAGTCACAACATCATGTTGGTGTTTCTTTTGCTCCCTCACACAGAAATAGGCAGAGTCATGTCAAGTCAAACATTTCATGAATTCTTGTTTTGTTCATCACAGTTTTTAGGAAGAGAATAAAAAACCCCCAGTTTTTCCACCCAAGTCAGACTCTTTCATGCGAGGTGTCTCAGATGGATTTTACACTTCTTCTGTACTGACATTTTCTCACCAAATGTACCCTAGCACAACTCAAAGAAGCAATTGCAGCTCCAGAATGGAACATTCCACCTGAGTCAGTTGCCCTTTTATCATATCAAGCCCAACTGAACATTTTGTATCTCCATTTCCCCCCAACCAGAAACTCCTTTCCTGATGGTTTTTCTTGGCTTGTGGTCTGGAAAAACCCATTCTGGTTGCTGCTCTCCCATGAGCTCCCTGGTGCCTAGATTCAGGGTGCAAATATAATACATGAACAGCTGAGTAACCACCTCAGTGGAATAAAAATATGTATTTATGGTGCTTGCTGGGACTTTCTGAACATCTGACATCTGTCAGCAGTTTCAGCCACCATTACAGGGGAAAACCTGAGGAATGTTATCATGTTTAAATGGAGCTGTGACACATAAGGGTGCAAGCGTGGGGTCACTATCCTCTCCCTACTCCTGAGGCTGGATAAAACCACCCAGACCACAGAAAAAGCCCCAAAAGGAAGCCATACAGGTGGAGGGAGCAGCACTGCAGGGCTTCTCCAGAGCCTTGGCAGGGGCAGAGGGAAGGGACCAAGGCCATCGGGAGAGCTGGTGGCAGGAGCAGCATCGTCACAGTCAGCATCTCCCATTGCTGGAAAAGCAGATGGGAGGGAACCAAACTAGGACCTGGCACCTCGGTGGAGATTTTTAGCCCTGACTGAGGTGTGGATGGGGAAAGGCAGATCCCCCCAGCTCCCTGGGCCCCTTGGAATGAGAGCATGGCCATGTCAGCCCATCCAGACCCACCTGCCAAAGTGAAAAAGCTCCATGAAGCAAAGCTGAGAAGTCTTGGGTGCTTGTTGCCTTCTCTTTGCTGCCTTGGGACTATTTCTAGTAGTCTGACACTGGGAGAAGAGCAAGGAGCAAGGTGACACATAGCAAGGCCATTTCCTCCTCCAGGCTTCCTACTGCTGGCCTTCCAGGCACCCACGGGTGCTGCAGATGACCTTCTGGGGATATGGAGGCTGGTGGGGGGTGTCCTTGCTGGGGTGCAACATGCTCTGGCTGGCCCCAGTTTGTTGGTGGGGCTGATAGAGCAGGGCTGCTGTGCCCTTTGGGCTCATGAGACCTTGGGAAAATTCCCCTCCCTCCTTGGAGCTCGCTGCCTGTGTTGTTTACACCCAAACCCTTCACACAGCACCCACATAATGTTATAGGCCACTACAACCCCATGGCTTTAGTTTTGCAACAGGGGAGAGCAACTTAAGCCAGTTGTCTTACTTCACACCAAATCGCCATGATGGCAGTTCGGTGTGAAATTTGACGGCAAATTTGATGGCATGGTGGCTGGCTGAAGCTGCCACAGCCTGGGCATCACTTACAGCCGGCTCTTCTCGGAGAAAGATGACATAAAACAGAGGCGGAGGGCCCAATCCAGCCCCCCGCGCGCACTCCCGGGGTCCGGCAGCCTCTCCAGGATATCCTGCGGCCCCGGCCGGATCTGGGAACAATGTGCAGGGCATCCCGCAGCTACCGAGAGAGGTGCCGGTTCCTTCCCGTCTCTCACCCTCTTCCCTGCGGTCGGCGGCGCTTGAGCCCGATTAGCCGCAGCTGCAGCTCCTTCAGCACCCGTGTTTCCATCCAGAGGCTCTTGCTTCCCACTCCAGTGAATGCAGACTGCTCCTTCTCCCTTCCGCTTTGTCCAGGAACAATTGCAATTAATTAGGATGATGGCTTCATCCTCTGCCACTCTGCCAATAGCTGGGAAATTAGCAGCTGCGCGGCATTCATTTCCCTCTTCTCCCCGCTTGTCAGGAGCCTGAGGGAACTGAGCAGCCCGGAGCCGCAGGAGATGCTCCGGTCTCGTGGGGTGTTCCTGTCATGCCTTCGAGCCATGTGTCCCTTTGCTTCCATTTATTTGCTTCCAGTTTCTTTAGCTCAGCTTCCTCCCTTTCTCCATCACTGTGTGCTGCGCTATCGCTGGTGGCAGTTGTAGTGCCAAATGAATGCCCTGGGATGGGAGAAGAAGCATTCTGGACGAAGGACCAGCTGGGAAGTGGCAGCTCCAATGCTTTTTTTCCCCAGTGGCAGGAGGGGGTGAAGGTGCTAATCAGCTCTAGCGAAATTTCGGTAAGGAAGAGCCATTTTGCCCATCAGCTTTCGTTAGGCGATGGCTCTCCCTACCGCAGATCCCTGGTTTTACAGGAGCCAGAACTTGCACCCTCCTTAACCTGCCCTGGTTTTTCATCCTCAGGCTGGGGAAAGCATCCTTGCCTGCAACAGCTCACAATGAATTTGGGATGTCAATTCCCAAATGGGCTTTCATTAGGGAAAAATGGCTACTGAACCGCTGCTACGTACCAAATCTGCCCCCTTCTGGCACTTGTGTGTGTGAAGGCGGGGGACAGCTTTGTTGGACACTCAGTTGCAACATTTTTAATGACTTCACGAAGCCCAGGCACTTGAGATCACGTTGAAACTGCTAAAAGAGATGGCTTTTGATGGGTTTAATTCCTTACCCCGAATCCTTGCTCTCTGGATTATACCTGGGTTTTAGGGTGAGGGCTTTTTGGCTGATGTTTAACATCTTGAAGTTGAAACTCAGTGAGTATCCTTGCTCCTTGCTGAGTGTGTGGTGGTTGCAAGGTCTCCTGAATCCCAGGAGCCCCAGGGCTGAGGGATACTCAGGAATTTTACAGCATTCAGAAGAGCTGGGATTTGGGCATGAGCCCGGCCATGTCCCACTGGGATACATGGCCTCTCTCGCACACTTTGAGCGATGCTCATTTTGTTTTCCCCACACTCTGAGCTTCTGTACAGCTTTGCTGCTGCTTCCACTGGGTGCTGGGTGGTTCCTGTTCCTGAGTCTTGGAGTACTATATCAGCAGGGAGAGCACTTTGTTCTGGGAACAACAGAAGGAAAAATGAAAGTGTCAGCCCTGGTGCATTGTTAATTTAAAATGAGCCTCTGAAGGGACTGGGTTTTGTTTCGTTTCTGCTCTCCAAGATGCCTTCATTTCTGTTTGTTTTTGTTTTGTTGGTTTTGGTTTTTTTTTTTACCCTTTAAAACTCCAAACATGCCTTTAAACAGCACAGAACATAAAGCTGTTATTTCTGAAATGAAGCATGTCGTATGTGACAAAGTAAATCTCTCAGGTTTGAACTTAATGCTGGAGGGGTGGGGGGTGGAGGGGAGGAGGCAATTCCAGACCCAAACCATATTCTCCACGAATTTTGCAGCACAGCATTTCTATCCTGGCAGGCAGGGCCCAAATGCTGCTCATTACATGCCTAATTGCCTCCCTGATTCTTTAGCAGCCAGAAGCATCACTCCTTGTTACCCTTGCTGTCCTGCTGAGCTGCAGTCGGTGCACCCTTGACTCTGTGGCCTGGGATGGAGGGTGGTGCTTTCCCTGGATTTCCCTTTTATCACCCAAAACATCTGCCTACAAGGCTTGTGCAAGGGAAGGAGTAGCTGGGTTGACCAGAATCCACCACAGCAAGGTCCAGAGCAAAGCCTCTGGAAGTTGGCTAAATCCTAGAATCCTAGAATGGTTAAGGTTGGAAGGAATACTAAGATCATCTAGTTCCAACCTCAATGAAATACACTGAGCAAAAATTGTATCTGAAATATATTCTCTTCAGGGTAGGAGGATGGATATCAATACAAGCTCTGCACATGGCTTGTGTGGACAAAACTAAGCAGCATCAAACCCTGCTCTTCCACAGAAGCACATACATGCACATACCTGGCTTTTCTCAGGGTTTATAAGACTGGAGTTTGTGAGCTTTGGGGTTTATATATTTTTGCTCCTGGCCTGTAGCAAGAAAACCCTATGAACTCATGGTTTTATTTGCAGGGAGGTTTGCTGCCAGAGGTTTTGCTTTTGCCAGTGTGTGCTGCCATCTTCAGCATCTCACAGAAGCCAGCTCTGCCTCATGATTAGTCCCCTCCAGCTGCAAGAACAGGCTCTGTGGCTTCTTCTGACTCTGTAGCATTTGCTATTGGCTTGTTCATTAGGTTATTAAAGAAGAAATCCCACCAGCAGGTACAATTGAACACACACAGGCTGGGAGGGGGAGTGGGTGCAGACGGTGGAATAGCAGGAGCTGTGGAATGGCAGCTGGTCACTGGTGTCCCCACCAAGAGCCAGTGGGTGACAATGCAGCAGAGCTATGTAATGATTTACAAGAGCCTGTGGTGGCAGGACTTGTTCAAGCTCAAGAAGAGAAGGCTCCAGGAAGACCTTAGAGCAGCACCAGCACCTAAAGGTGCTATGAGAAATCTGGAGAGGGGCTTTGGACAAGGGGCTGTAGGGATAGGACAAAGGAAATGGCTTTAACCTGACAGAGGGGAGATTGAGATGAGCACTTATGCAGAAGCTCTTCCCCGTGAGGGTGCTGGGGCCCTGGCACAGGGTGCCCAGAGAAGCTGTGGCTGCCCCATCCCTGGCAACATTCAAGGCCAGACTGGACGGGGCTTGGAGCAACCTGGTCTAGTGGAAGGTGTTCCTGCTCCTGGCAGGGGCTGGAACTGGATGAGCTTTGAGGTGCCTTCCACCCCAAACCAGTCTAGGGTTCTGTTGATTGAAAAGAAAAAAACCCAGCACATGAATGTGACATTACTGGAGTGTTCTGTATTAGATGGAGCCTCTCATACACTATCCAAGCATTGTAATGCCTATCTATGGAGTAATTCATGAGGTAATTATAGTAGGAGAGTGCAGCTGACGGTGCAGCATGGATATGCAGTGTCCATAAACCCAACAGCTCCAAACCTGCCATATCCCCAGCATCACCCCCACTGACTCTACAACCCCAGGCCCAACCGATGGGGCTCTGGAGCTCCTATTGCCAGCACAGGCTGGAGCTACCTGCTTTTCAGAGGTACCTGTCAAGCAGCAGGACATGGCTAGCAGTCAATTTAAATACCCTTTTCAGCCACCAAGAGCAGCTCCTAGTGGAGGGAATTCATCAACGGACTGCAATCCCATGTCCATTCTCCCTGGTGATGCTTCACGCTGCTGCTGCTATTAATCACAGCTGCAATAATGAAGTTAATGGTCTGGGATCTCTTCTAATTATGTCTTCCCCAAACACAGGTCTGCCTCTGCCTTTGCTGAGGGGACTCAGAGTGGGTGATTCAAACTCCTCATGCTACTGATGACTCAGATATCTAAATTGGCTTCAGTTCACAGCATGGTCTCAGCTGAAGTCCTGTGTTTCCCCCAGGCAGGCTGACCTTTCATTGTTTCTTCAGCCACCAGTCCTGGGACTACTTACAAGGGGCATTTAGCTTTTGTAGCCCAAGGATGTAAAAGGTGGTCACAATCTGTAGCATCCCCCAGCAAGAACACCTCTCACTGCAGCCCAAACACAATTTTTAGACAACAGTAGGAAGACTTCAAAAGTTTCTGAGGGTGATGCCAGCCCACAGCTCTGGAAGCTGATCAGGTGCCTCAAATGGTAAAACATCATTAAAACTGTTGTTGGGGAAAAGTTGAATGGTGTCATCCTAAACAATGCTTTAATTTCCTTTGTCTTTGCCAGCATTCTACAAAGCTCAGGTGTTTAAGACTCCCAAAAGGTGGCTCTAATTAGAGCTGGGGTCTCCATTTCTGGTTTGCTGAACTCAGATTAATTGTAGCCTAATATATGGGTAGCAGGAGGAACATTGCTTGATTTTCAGGGCAAAAGCAGTGTGTCTGCACAAAGCACCTTTATAAACTCCAGGGGGTGGGGTGAGGGGTGTGTTTGAGGTTTGTTTGGTGTTATTTTCCTCCCTTTCCCATATTCTTCAAATTTGAGGACTAAATCAACACCACATGATGTCTGGTTCATTTTCTCACTAGAGCAGCATCCTTGGCTGTATCATTTCCCAGAGTCACATTGCAGCTCTGCTGCTTCTCCAGTGCTGCCCCAGCAGCTGGCACTTGCATGTCTGAGCATCGAGGTCTGCTTTGCACAGTGATAAACTCCAGTTTGCTTCCTGGAGGTTTTTCTGTATTGCAGGAGGCTGGGGAACACGTCCTTCCCCACCAGCCCCACCTGCCCTGGCCATACCCCCATCAGCCATCCCCTCATCCAGCCCAATGCAGCTGCTCCGGGCTACAGGGCTCATTGAAGGGTCTGCTTCTGGGGCCGTGGTGCACCCAGTGCCTCCCCAAGCCCTGCCTTGGCTGTGGGTATTGCTTGTCCCTTGGGTGTCACCACTTGGTAGGACACAAGAGCATGTTGTGATTGGCACCCAACAGCCACCCAGTGGGGTCCAACCCCAAGCCCCAGCTCCCTTTTATAGCACCATGGAATCCCAGACTGGTTTGGGTTGGGAGGGACCTTAAAGCTCATCCAGTTCCAACCCCCTGCCATGGGAAGAGACACCTTCCACTAGTTTTTGATCTCATCTGGAAATCTGTGCCATGTAAGCCACCCCTCCAGAGGAAAATGCCATGGGATCCAGCACCAAGCTCACCCCTTGCAGCCCAACCCTCTTCTTTTTAATCAGTTGATAATTTGGAATATACATTGTGTAATGCACACAAAACCAACTGTGCTGACATCCTTTGGTGAACCACGAACACCACTGGCCCCACTGGCAGCCCTACTAGCCAGCTGCTTACCTGCACCCCAGTGATGTTCTTAAACAGTCAGGGCATGGCAAGGAGGATTTAGGGGTGGTGTAACAGGGACTATCCCCCACCCCAAGGTGATGCCTCTCTTTAGGTGCTCTAGTGTCACACCATATCTGTGTTCACTTGCTACACAAGTGAGCATCTGTTTACACTGCAGCAGCACCGGAGCTGCTCGGTGCTGTGGAGGCATCCAGCACCCCAGCACCACTTCTGGTCCAAAAGAAAAGGTGTGGAGCAGAGGCAAAATAAGGAATGGAGAGAGGAACTTGCCTTGGCACCACTGATGGGCTTAGCCATGTCAGTGTGTGGGTGACTGGTGACACACATGCCCATGCTGAGGTCCTCACTGGCTGCCTGCCTGCACTCTCAGAGCCTGGCATGTTGAATGGCTGGCTTGAGGTACCAGGATGTAACGCCAAGGCTGTCACATGTGAGGTTTTAGCTCAGAAATGCGGGTAATGACACCACGGGTGTGTGGTGCAGCCCTTCTCCCAGCTCTGACAGCTGGCATGGGTTGAGCACCCAAAAAAGCTGTGTGCCATGTCTCTACTGCTGGGTGCCATGTCTGTGCTACTGTGCCATGCTCGTGCTGCTGGATCCGGCTGTTTTCCAACACCAAAGATATGAGCACAAGGAGCATAGCACTGCACAGGGTGTTGTCTCCAGGGACGTGTTCTATTTCCATTACAGACTCCAGGGTCAGCACTGTCAGGATGTTTTCAATAACAGAGCCAAGGTCCATGCAGAAATCACTGATGGGTGAAAGTTTTGGGCAGCAGTGGGTGAGCTGGTCACCAGATCCTATGGTGTTTTCCTCTGGAGGGGTGGCTCACATGGTGTGGGTTTCCAGACAGAGCCCATGGGTCAACCCCTCTGCTGTTACCTCACTCCTGAGACAGCTGGAAATATCCCTGTAGACACTCTGGTGTGTAACACACAAACACTGAGACACTGCATTACATCCGGTGTCAAAACTCAAGACAGAGAGATTAGGGATTGGTACTTGGAATTGGAATAGAATACAGGAAAGAGGTGAAAAAAATGCTGAGGCAGAGGGGAGACAATGCTTGGTTTCCGAACTGCACAAAGTTTCACTCCAAATTTTGCAAAAATGCCTCCAGGAGTGTTTGGATCAGCCCATTGTATGCTACCCAGAGCCCCAACGAAGCACACCACCAGTCACGTCATCCCCTTTTGGAAACGAAGGCCTCCAGAAAGTGTTAGCAAACAATTTTCAGTGCTGGAAAAATTATTTACAACTCAGAGGGGAGTAGCCAGACATTAAATGGCAGGGGGGTTGGAACTACGATGGTCTTAAGGTCCTTTCCAACCCTAACTATTCTATAATTCTATGACTCTAAATAGCTTTTAAATGCTGTGGGATTTCACAGAAAACAGCAGCTTTTCTAAAAGCCTGGCAGGATTGGAAACGGGCTTCCAACTGCAGGGAGGAAAAGCTGCTGTTGATGGTGAAGAGAAGGCTTTGAGAGACCTTATAACAGTCTCTCAGTATCTAAAAGGGCTACAAGAAATCTGGAGAGGGGCTTTTGACAAGGGCCTGTAGGGAGAGGACAAGGTGGAATAGCTTTAAACTGACAGGAGACTGAGAAGAGATCTTGAGTTCTTCCCTGTGAGGCCCTGGCACCGGTTGCTCAGAGAGGCTGTGACTGCCCCATCCTTGGCAGTGCTCAAGGCCGGGTTGGATGGGGTTTGAAGCAACCTGGTCTAGCGAAAGGTGTCCCTGCCTGTGGCAGGGGGGTGGAACTGGATGAGCTTTAATGTCCCTTCCAAGACAAACCAGTCTGTGATTCTATGATTTGGAGAAGCTGCTTTGCCTGGGACGGTGCAGGACACCACCTCCTGCAGCGGCGGGTTACATGGGACAGCCCAGAAAGTTCTGCAGGGCTCTCCCCAGCCCCAACATCCCCTTTGTCTCGCTGTTTCCAGCACTGCTCCCGGCCGGTCTCCTTCGGGCTGTGTGCGGGGCGGCGCGTTACAACCCCCGCCCCTCCCCGCCGCTCGGAGAAACGCTCCTCCCGCGGCCGGCAGGGGGCGCCGCAGTGCAGCGCAGTCAGAGCGGGCGACGGGGGTAGGG
>JAOEHY010033962.1:0-24571 GCA_025447955.1 Psilopsiagon aurifrons | reverse complement strand
ATGATCATCCTCGTGACCCTCCTCTGGACTTGTTCCAACAGTTTCATGTCCTTTTTATGTTGAGGACACCAGAACTGCACACAATATGATTCTATGATCACTAAAGGGGATGACAAAAGTAGGGGTACAAGAATCTTATTCGAGCAATCACTATATATTCTGCTGCACAAATTCCTATTGCAGTTTTAATGGGACATTTCTTCATCTCTTACCCTGAGCTCTGCCTCTGTGGATGAATACAATTCAGTGATGCATCTCAGACAGTCACTGTCTTACGCATATGCATACGTATCACCTGAATGTCATACAGCAAATCCATGCTCTTTTCACTAATGCTTTGCTGTATGGACAGAGCTTCATAAGCCTAAGAACAGCATTACTCCTAGTTCTTGAAAGCACAGATGAGATGAAAGACAAATTCAGTAAGCTCAAAGAACTAAGAAGCTCATGCCAGAGAAGAGCAGGTTTGATCCTGTAATGAAGCAGGGCTGCAACCAGCTTCATTTGGCTATACACATACAAAATACAGCTCCTCCCTGGAAAGTAATCAGCCAGACCATGGGAGAGTCTGCTTTTAGTCTCAAGTGTGTTTTACACAATAATACACTTATTTCTTAGAAACACGCACAAAAAATGAGGAAAGATATGCACAAAGTGGGAGGGTCAGGTACAATTCCTTTTGATTTGTCAGGAATGAGCCATCAAAGAAGACCCACTTTCGGCTTTACTTTTACATTGAGATTGCTATATTCACTTTTGACCAGGGAAGTGCTAAAGTATATACAAAAGGCATTGTTTGCATAGTCTTACAAGGGAAAGATAAAACCTTACAAGCTTCTACTGAAACCTTCATATGGCCCCAAACCACAAGACAGACATTCGTACATTGGTTCCTAGCCTTAAAAAACAGATCAAATATATATATTAAAAATATGTATAATATATATGTAATACATATACATGTATATACACAATACACATGAAGAATTTTAGAGAACTCCCTACTGTGGAGAAGAATCAGTGTTTGCAACATGCTGCTGCGGAGCATGGAGTCAAGCAATGTGGAGCCACTTTAAGTACAGTTTTACTTGGTGCTTGGCCCAGGCTTGGGCTTTCAGGCCAGAATTGCTATTTACAAGTGGTTTAACACGCTGCTGCCACTGCTCCCAAGTTCCCATCTCAGAAGGGCAGGAAAAGTGCTGGTTGCAAGCACTTCAGCTCACTGTCCCTGTGACAAAGGGAGAGCAGGGAGCATTTGATTGAGTGATGTTTCCAGGAGCAAAGCGTGAGCAGCCAATTCAAATCCTGACAGGTCTTCCCATCTAAACAGTTTAGGACTGAAAGTTCAAGACTCTGCCCCTTCAGAGCTGGTCCAGTACTTTCAGAAATCTCAAGCTTTGATACTAGACTCAAGTTTGTATAGAATAAAAGATGCCTTTTGTGTGCGGACAACACCAAGGCTCATTTTTGAAGGCAAGCTCATGCTAAGGGCTTAGTTTGGATGGAGCCATCTGGTTTTGCAGGACACAGTTTAGATATGTGGATGTGATCTGTTCTGGGCCACCTGGTCTCAAAAGACCTTAGACTGAATTACTGAGATATATCAGTTGAACAGTCCTGTTAGATAATCTATTCCTGACTGGGTGGGATTTCCATGGAATTTAGGGCCAGTGCTGCCCTGCCAATATTGTCCCCAGTGATTTGCTTAAGAGCTGGGTGCAGTTTAAGGCAGGCTGCTGTAGAAGTCCTTTTTGAACACCAACAAAAAACATGGCTCTTTCACCATTATCTTTAAGGGAAGCCCTGAGGCTAAATCCTTCAGTCATAGGTGGGACACAGATTGTGGAAGAGAAGGAAAACCTGCATAAATGGCAACACAGGACATGCAGAAGATCTAAATTCAAGGAGAATCAAATGGATACAGCCTGAAATTCAGATGTAATCAATTTTCTTTGCATTGCAGAAGAAATAGTTTAGAAAGTGGAAATTACAAATGCAGAGGGATTGGGATACAGTCACCTTGGAGGGTGGAACAACTGAATTATGAAACAACTTGGTTCTTCTAATCTGGAGGTACAGAGGTCCTGCCATTCATTGTCTTGGTAGGTCTGGAGACAAACACTTGGTTGTGGAACCACAAGGATGGGCAACCAGGTGATGGACATGGTAGACTTCAAGCTACCGACCCTTGTCTCTTGTCTGTGGGTTTAATTTAGGGCTGAAGTATGGCGGCTTATGTCAAGAGTGATTATTATGATTTTCTGCTATTCAAGGCTGTCAGACTGTCATCTTCTACTGCCAATGCAGTGAGGCTGGGCAGGCTGTCTGAACAACCACTTTAACGCACATACTCTGGATATGAAGCCTCTACCTTCCTCCTTCAACTATGGAGAACCTAAATGTGATGGTCCTATGCAATGCACAAACTGAGCTACGCATCACTGTTGGAAGCAAGCTGTGTACTGCAGCTGGTACCTACATTATTCTTTAAAATCATAATGTGGATATGGACTTGTTTGAGGAAATTCTGGGCAAACAAAATTCACTGTCTGCACTCCACAGCCATAAAACACTTCTCAACCTCAGGCATTTAGAAGGAGCCTTAGAGGAGGACCAAAGGCATTTCCTAGTACTACTTGTTCACCCCACTAATGGCAATGATGGAGTTAATACAGCTCCCATCTACATGTTGAGCAGGCAGCTTGCCAGAGGCTTGAAGTCTGGTAAATAAGCAGGCACATCTTGGCTCGATGGGAACAGATTGCTAACTCAGTTCAGCTCAGGGTGAGATGCACCACTGAGCGGCTGTCATTAGCGGAGAGGATTCAGTGGTCATGACTGCATGTCACTGTCACAAGCAGTGCTGCATGGGACTGGAAACCCGGCAAAGAGGAAATGGGTTTGGCTCTTGATCAAGTCTTGAAGTCCTTGCTCCACCAGTGCTCCCTTTCCTCCTGTCAGTCTAACCTCTGTTTAATAGGTGTAGTGGGTGTTTCATGTTCTTCCCCTGGCAACCAGCCTATGATAATGAAAGGCTGCTGCATCTATAGTTACGTCTCAAGGGCTGAAAGTTCCCTGGATCAGTCTCTAGCTCTTTCCTTCATGCTGATTCCAAAGCAAGGACCACCAGGTTTGTTAGTATTGCTGACTTACTTACCTGAGATCCTGCAGAGGCCTGGTGGCAAACAGGGCAGAGAGACCACAAGTATCATCACACTATGGCAGAGATGACATACAGGATTCAAACCGATTTAGCCAAGTTAAGGGGTGCTGATGGGCTTCCCGGGGCAGTGGTGGAATCACTGTCCCTGGAAGTGCTCAAAATATACATAGATGAGGCCCTTAGTGACATGATTTAGTGGTGGGCTTGGCAGTGCTGGGGTAAATGCTGGACTTGGTGATCTTAAAGGTCTCTTCCAACCCAGCTTATCCTATGACGGAAAACTGAATCTTGCAAGGGTCTAGGTGGGGGTAAGGTGGACACACTAACCATCCCCCGTCCATACAGCCACCTCCCCATGGCTGCTACTGGTTGTGCATCTGAGCACCTCTGTTTAGGAGATACCAAAGGGCATCTCCTAAGGACAATGGACAAGATCCATGAGGGAACTGGCTTCTCCAGTATTCATTCCGCGACCAAACTATCAGCTGGGCTTCAGCTAATGGAGCCTTACCATCAAACCCCTTTCTAAAATCTGCCAAACCAGAAAATACAGCTACCAGGAAACCTGTGCACTGCAAAGGCAACTTCTGGAACATGACAGGCTGAGAACATTGGGGCTATTCAGCCTGGAAAAGAGAAGCTGCATGGAGACCTCAGAGCAGTTTCCAGGGTCTGAAGGGGGCTGCAAGGGTGCTGGAGAAGGGCTCCTCATCAGTGACTGTAGGATGGGGGTGACGGGTTCAAACTGAAACAGGGGAAGGTCAGGTTAGTTCTTAGGCAGAAATTCTTCCCTGTGAGGGTGCTGAGGCACTGGCAGAGGGTGCCCAGAGAAGTGGTAAATGCTCCATCCCTGGTAACGTTCAGGGTCAGGTTGGATGGGGCTTGGGTGACATGGTCTAGCGTGAGGTGTCCCTGCCCATGGCAAGGGGGGGTTGGAACTAGATGATCTTAAGGTCCTTTCCAACCCTGACTATTCTATGATTCGATGATTCTGTGATTATATGATGCATTTATGGAAAAGAAACCCAGCAAATTCACAGCTCACCCTTTGCTGTTCCCTTGAGCTGGAGCTCAGAGCACAGAATTATGGACCTATTACGTGGGCTAAAGCTAAAAACCCATCAGAAGTCATTGGCGTAGAGCACGCAGTGCACACTGGAGCAGTTCCAGCTCAGTCCAGCAGCAGCCGGGGGGATTCCATCTGCTCCAGCCAGCCTTTCACAACGCCACACTTGCATTTCATTTGTCCATCCCCCATGCAATTATGAGGATCTACATGGGAACTTTCTCTCCATCCCCGTTTGCTCTCAGCATGCAGTGAATTCAACGCTGTGCTGCCAGCATCACAGGGTGTTGGAATCGGCCGCAGTGGCACGAAATCAGCTGGAAGGTCTGCGGAGCCGCAGCAGAGCCGGCAGGCTCCTTTCTCGCAGCTGATAAAAAGCCTGAAGAGTGTTTTTATGAAATCCATTGAGGGAAACCCCAGGATCAGTGGTAGAAAGGGACAAGAGGTTGTTATGGAGAAAAATCCTCTCTTCAACCATGCAGAAATGTGAAGAGAGAGGCTCAGCAGAGGCACAACGAATGGTGACAAATTATCAACAGCTTCTATAAATGAAATGACCATGACACTGCAACAAATCAGCTCTAAAACCCCATTAGAAGATGGAATCCAGACTGCATAACGATACGACTTTATCACAGTCCCTATAGCGATCAGCAAACAAGCCTTCCCATAGCTCAAACTGCGAAGCTTTGGGGGTAGAAAGGTTGGGAACTGCATCTCTGCCAAGCTGTGAGCAGAGAAACAACTGCAGTGAAAGCTTTGCAGGGCAGGACCTGTCTCTTATCACGCTGACTACTTGGTTGATGCTTAAATAACATAATGAGACTGCAATATGGGGACAAGTCCTTCTGCAGCTGCTGCCTGCCTGCTGAACCCAAAACAAACTCCACCAGATCCTTGAATCCACCCCAGTCCATACCCCTTGCTCACTGATGCAGCCTTTTCTCATATCCCTTGCTTACGGATGCAGCCTCTTCTGTTCCTTTTTCTCCACCCCTGACCAAGGATTCAGCTGTGCCTACTGATTTCCCAGACCTTTTCTCTGACTTGGTACCTGATGTCATCTCCTGCCCCTTCTCTACTCCTTAATTTTGGTGCATGTATATCCACAGTTTTGTTACCTTCCATCCAAATCTAACCATATATCCTTTTGCCCTTTGAGTAGCAACACTTGTGATTTGGGTAGCTCAGACACTATCTCTTGTTTGGAGGAGAGCTAGTTTGGCTTCTAATAACCCACATTGTAACATAGAGAAGATCTAGGCGTCCTCCTTTCATTCCAGTGTTTGCATTTGCAATCTTACTTCTTGAATGCAGAATTTGATAGCAACCTGGCAAAAGAATGGTGGTTTAAAACTAAATGCCAAGTGACTTCACCTCCATGGAGGATTTCTGTGGCAGATACACAGTAGAGTTGATTAGACAGAAATAATCTCTCACTCTCAGACCAGCCCTGGCCCTCCCTCTCCATTCGGGTGGTGAAAGGGTCTGAAGAGTGAAATCTTTCTCCTTTTCAAGTGCTTCCCCCTCCACACTACAAAGTGTTGTTCCCACCTTTGTGTGGCCTGTGCTAAGTGGGAGCATGCAGCACATCAGCCTTTCCCTAGGAAGCAGACTCCCAAGGAACAAGTGATTCCATTTTCTGAACTTTAAAGAGGAGGAAGCCTTTGTTTCTTACATTCTTTTATAGGTGCTGATCAATAATGAAGCTTCAAACCTCCACAAACACGCCTTTCCTTGCAGTCAAACTGAATCTTGAGGCTGTCTTTGCTCCTTCTGATGATGGGCAGCCTTTCTTCCAGCCTTGCTTCACCACCCCTCCCGGTGGGTCTGCCATCAGCAGAGGACCCAGGGTCTGCACATTCACTGTTCAAGCCAGCAAACAGCTACAACATCTACAGAGCCAATTAGTAAGAAGGGACGGCTGCCACGGGAGCAGTGACTGATCTGACTTCCCAGGGTGGGTGAGCAGAAAGGGTGACATCTACGCGACACAGGGCAGCCCATCTCAATCCCTGCACTATGTCCACCTCATTCATAATGCAGCTGGGCCATTCACTGCTTTTCCCTGTTGCTTTTGGTATGGGATAAGCAGGAAAATCACTGATCATTAGCAACAACAGACGGAAGGATCCCAAGGGCAAACTTTCTATCGTATTCATAAAATCAGCTCTCCTCTCAGGCAGTCTGTCTCTCTGTGGCAGGTCTGTTCCTCAGAGCATCTTTAAAAATACAGGTTTTATTTCAGCAGTGCCAAAAATCAAGGCCGCCTTATGCTAGACACAACATGACTTAAGTAGATCATCTCTGCTCTGCAGAGCTTAAAATTCACATAGTCAAGACAATGTGTAAAGGGACCAAGAGACACAGGGAGGTGAGCTGACTTCCAAAATCATATTGCAGATGGGTTTCGGGGCTGGTCTCCAGCCAGAGGCAGGATCACTACAGCACAGTGGGACTGTCCCATTCATAATACATTTAAATACTCCAAGTGCTGAAGTGTCTATCGTTTTTCTTGGAGCCTGTTTTGCACCCTGATCACCAGGAACTGATATCTCTCATATTAAGCCTCAAGTACTATTCTTTCCTCATCATAACCCAGTTTACTGCACAACATAGCTTTCTCTCCCTGTTCTTTATACACTTCAGAGCTCTTTCAGTCTCTCAGGATGTGCTCTTACTGTCATTGCCTAGCAAAACTACACATCTGCTCTTTCCTCTCACTGTTTTTTCCTAAATCTCTTTGGTTTGTCAGAGTTGCACAGGTTAATATTGTGCCAGGTCACCAAATACTGGTACTGCAGTCCTTTGGAGGTACTTGCATAGGAGCAAATTACTCTTACTTGTAGATTTCCACCTAGAATATGTGCCACTACTTTCCCAGTTATTGACCCGCAATGTAGATACATGACAAGATGGCACCAGAATGCCACACGTTTAGCTCAAGCCTTGGCAAAATTGGGTCAAGCAAAACACCGACCTGACAACTTCTTCTCATCAAATAAGGTGGGATCAGCAGTGTCCCTTTTTGGGATGCAGATGATCACTCAGTCTGGATTTACAGGGGTTAAAACAATACCTCTGACCTCATTAGGGACCCATAACACCTGATACCTGACCAACACCACATCCAAACCTATATGTCATTGTTAAATCAAAGCTCATGGTTAAAATAACCCTCCATGGCTGCAACAACCTTTGATGAGAAGACCATTCCTTTGGCCAGCAAGGGAAGAGGCTTTTGTGCAGCTTTGTCCATCTATATAGAAAGAAACTAAAGCAGACATGACTCTGTTTTTTCTCCTTTTTAGTGTTTTGTATCTGGTCTTGTACAAAAGTCATCTGGAATCACGTGCTGCAGAGCTGGAGAAGAATCAAATGTCACAAGGATCATCACCTGGCTGGTAGCTGGTACCATGTAATGTTTTCTGTTAATGATTCAGATACAGGAGATCATTGAATTTGCTGGAGATAATGAAGTAAGGGCAGTGGTTAGGACTCAGAAGGACGTAACCATTTTGCAGGCTCATCTTAACAGAGAAGGTGAATAGGCACAGAAGTAGAATATGAAATTCAATGTGGCTAAGTGTGAACTGGTGCAAGAAGAGCAATCTCTGAGCTAAGAGCATTTTAAATGGTGCTGAATTAGCAACACGAAGAAGTCAGAGTTAGACTTAATCAACAGAACCAACATCTACTGTCACTGTACAATGATGTGATAGAATGTCTCAGGGTCATGCGTCCTCAGGAGGTCAACATGAGAAGCAGGTTAGGGCAACGGTGGGCTCAGCTAATTACTTTCTCCAGATCTAAGCATCATTCTCAGCTGCTACTTAAAGCTGTCAAGCAACTCGGGCAGCTCACACCCTGTTTTCTGATCTTTATTGCTTTGCCAAAGTTTAATTGGCCCAGCTGATGCTTCCCAAGCTGGGTGTCTGCTGCAGGCTGGTTAGTTATTTGTGTTCTTATTTGCCAGAGGAGATGGAAGCAGGGAGGAGGGAAGGAAGCTTGAGTTTCAATATGAAATGAGTGCAACTCATTCCAAGGCAAAATGCATGGAGCAAACCATTAAAAAAGATTCTTATGGCTTTCTAGGGGAAGAAGCGCTGCCTCTTCCCTTCTTTTGAATACGGATTTGACATGAGAAAGGAGAGATGGAGTCATTCTGATGCCTGGGGAATGGCATTTCCTGATCCCTGAGGGCTGTGTGTTTGCTAAATTAAAAAACCTCCCAAACTTCAGCTTTTCAGTTACTCAGGAAAGGCTTGGGAGTATACGGTGACTACATCTCCTGAGCCATTTTTCTGCACTGGCCATGCTGCTTCCCCTCATCCAGGAAACAGGGACACTCTGAAATTGGCTAACCCAACAGCGAGAGCAACCTGGGATCTCCCTTGCAACAGACCCCTCTTATTTAGGACAAGAACTTAGAGCAAGGCACCTTTGGGCAGAAATTCATTTGGGTCCTTTTTTGCTTCCCAGGCAATGACTGAAGGATGGGATAGGATAGGACAGGATAGGATAGGATAGGATAGGATAGGATAGGATAGGATAGGATAGGATAGGATAGGATAGGGTAGGATAGGATACTTCAGTTGAAGGGACCTACAATTATCATCTGGTCCAACTGCCTGACCACTCCAGGGCTGACCAGGGGTTAAAGTAAGTTATTAAGGACATTGCCTCTTAAATACTGACAGGTTTGAGGCATCAACCACCTCTCTAGGAAGCCTGTTTCAGTGTTTGACTAGTATTTTGACAAAGAAAACCTTACTCATGCCCAGTCTAAACCTCCCCTCATGCAGCTTTGAACCATTCCCAAGCATCCTGTCCCTGGATCCCAGGGAGAAGAGATCAGCACCTCCTTATTTCCCACCTCAGGAAGCTGTAGAGAGCCATGAGCTTCCTTCTCTCAAACTAGAGAAACTCAAAGTCCTCAGCTGCTCCTCATAGGACATTCATTCCAGGCCTTCCACCAAAGAACAAAAAAGCAATGAGGTAGAAGAAGACATTGCCACAAACAGATGTGGCTGGGAGTATCTGGAGTGATGGGGCAGACTCTTGCTGCAATCCAAGCCATAACAAGGCATCATTTTGGGACTGTACCAGTGGGTTTGGACCAAAACATCACAGGAATCAGGCTCACAGCATGGATGATCGCATGTTGCTGCTGCCAGCCCAAGCCTTGGCTCGTGTTAGTTTCTCAATGCAGATATAGGCTGGTGTTTCCATCTCTTCTCTGCTGTCACAGCCTCATGTACTCCTCACATGCTGATCAACACAGAGCACAGTGTCATCCCATCAGGGTTAGCACAAGCAAAGTTGCCTGCAGGATGAGTCTGAGGGACAAATCCCAGCGACAACCAACAGAACAAGCAAGAAGGAGGAATTCATGGAAATACAGCCTTTCCCCTTAAAAAAAAAAAAAGAAAAGAAATTATTTATAAACCTGAGACAAAAGAACAGTGGAATTTTAAAATCAAAGCTAGGAAATGCCATAATTACCAGGGTACCTACTTTAACCTAACCCCTTTCATATATACTCATTATATTCTAATCTTAATGACATGGTTGCATGGGTTTTACATCCAGCACTTGGCTCACAGGATACAGCAAGCATATTGAGTCAGGCACCAGGTTTCTCCCTGTCATTCAGTGATCCCACCCCTTACTTTCCTGCACATGAGCCTTGCTCAAAAGGCAGCATTATACATCTCAAATCCTTTTCTTGCTGATCCCCCATGCCAGAAGTTTCACTGGTATGAATGAATTTGCTTTCAAAACACTCTCCTGAGACGAAGCCGTAGTATGATCCTCAGAGTAAATGCTATGAGCTGAGATACAGAGATTAAAAAACATACACCCATTATGGCTGTTTGATTTGAGCTGGCTGTGACCCATTTTTTTCCAAAAGGTTAGCCTTTTTTAGAGCTTTCTTTGTTAGCTCCCCAAGGTGCCATTCATTTCAGTTGCAATTTTACTTATTCAACATAGTTACAAAGTCGACTGCTTGGTTTCAGTGAATGGTCATCAAAGAAGATTTTAGTCTAAATTATGTGTGATGAAAGGACTTCTGTGGTAGAGTCAGGGCTGAAATAGGGCTGGCCACAAAACAAAAGTCCTCCTTTGAATGAGGAGAGACGAATAATCAAGATTTCATTTTAAATCTATGTTAATGAATGTGACATCTTCTGCAGTGTATGAGGGGGGCAGAAAGAATGAGAGTCGTGGGTAGGTTGCATTTCTGGAATGAGCTAAGGCCGAGCTTTAGTCCTTGCTCTGAATCAAGCAGAACGAAGCTCTCCTGAAATCATTCCAAGTTTTAGCAACAGATAAATAACTGAACAAGTCACAATGTAAGAGGCAGACAAACGGGACAATCACACACCTCTGAACTTCTGGGTTTTCCCATCTATAAATAAGTGTCCAGATTTAGTTACCTGACACTTAAAATCTCATCCTAATCATCATAAGCCTTACTGCCTATCCGCCAAGAAACTTTTTCACCAAGAAAACATATGGGGACAAAATGTCAAACCAGCTCCACATTTCCCTGCCTGAATCTTGGCATTGGCTTTGCTCCCTTTTGGTATCCCATCCACTTCATCACTTCTACCACTGCTGTGCGGTGGAACCCTACTGCAAACCCAGTCTTCACATCTCTGCAGCAGAGGAGACAAAATCGGTTCAAGAAAATGGGGTCTTTAGGGGAGTTTTCCATCCCTTAATAAGCCAAGAAAAAAGGAGATTTGGTAAATCCAAAAGTTTTAAGTGAAAATGCAACACAGTCAACAGGAAACAGAGTAACTTGGGCAGGAAAGGACCTCTGGAGGTCTCTGGTCCAGCTCTCCACACAAAGCAAGGCCAACTCCAAACTCAGATCTAGCTTTGAATTTAGATGAGGTTGCCCAACATTATCCCTTTGAACTGTGGTTTTAGCAAAGAAGAAATACAATGTCCTGGTTTAACCCCAGGCAGCAATGCAGCCCTGTGCAGCCAGTTATTAATTGCCCCACAGTGGGACAGGGGACAAAATTGGAAGGTAAAAAGTGGGTTGAGATAGACAGTTTAATAGGGAAAGCAGAAGCTGTGTACACGCAAAGGACATCAAGGAATTCATTCCCCATCTCCCATCACAGGCAGGTGTTTATTCATCTCCAGAACATCAGGGCTTCATCACATGTAATAGGGACTTGAGAAGACAAATGCCATCACCCCAAATATCCCTCCCCCTTCCTCCTTCCCCCTCCCCAGCTTTATATGCTGAGCATGACACCATATGGTACGGGATATCATTTGGGATATAGGTGGGATATAGATGTCCCAGCTATGTTCCCTCCCAACTTCTTCTTCATCCTCAGCATCCTTGCTGGTGGGGTGAGGAGCAGAAAAGGCCTTGCCTCTGTGTAAGCACTGCTCAGCAGTAAGAAAACATCCCTGTGTTACCAATACTGTTTCCAGCTCAAATCCAAACCACAGCCCCCACCTCAGCTACTGTGAAGAAAATTCACTCTATCCTAACCAAAACCATCCAGGGATGTCCTTGGAAAGGCTCATCAGCTATGGGTAAAAACTAATCTCAACGGGCTCTTCTGCCTCTTTTCAGAACTTTTCTGAATATGTTTGCCCTATTGCAACAGAGCAATAAACTGTCTTGTTCACGTCTCATCTGCAAGATGTGCATGTCTCCATCCTTTGTCCTACCCCAAAAATATCAGAGCTTTATGAATTGCTATCAAAACTGCTTTACTTTGCCGGTGGGATATCTGCAAACCACGTTTCCTCCTCCCTCTGAAGAGCTTCATGGACTCTGTCTAAAACACAACCATTTAATTGCATTCATTAGTACGTTCAATATAGCATAACACCAGAGAAACAAGTACCAAGCAAGTAACCAGCCAGATGTATGAGAAAGGTGATCTGCCAGGCCATGGTAGCATCCCATGAGAGGCAGCTTAGATGATAACCTCCTGTCCCCTACCGTTGTGCAATTAGAGCCTTTATCCTAATGCATGTACCCACGTGGGCACCGGAGACCAATATCCTGCCCTTTCCCAACTTTTGAGAGCTTGTCTTTGTAGCCTTAGTGTCCTTAATGTAGACTTTTTTGATGTAATTATTTATTTACATGACCAAGCAGCCTGGAGGAGCTCACTTCCAAGGCTTGCGTGAGAAGACTGTGATTACTCAGGCTTTGCAGAAGATGATTAAAGCAGCGTGACTAAAGTGTTTAAAGTGATCTGTCCTAAAAAAGAGCAATGCACAAAGTGCCCTCCTCCCGCATGCTGCAGCTGCTCTCTGTATTCACAGACAGATTTGTTAACTGCAGTGACAAAAGGAAGTTCTTCTTTCTTTCCCTTCTCATCGTTTGGCATTAATCAAATGCAATGTGCACTGGGTTTTACTCCTTCCAGTTGCCCGCTCAAATTGTTGTCTCATTTCCAGGTAGCTACACGTTCACCAGCCTCTTGACAGCAGTGAGGTGGGAGACGGGTCCCCAAAGGCATAATTTGAAGACAGTGTATTTTACAGAGCTGTCAAGAAGTTCTTCATTTGGGCTGCTGAGCCTTTATTACTAGTGACGTCTTGTGAGACAGAGGACCCAACTTGCATCTTGGATTTCAGGATGAGTCTGCAAGACTGATAGAAGAAAAAAAACCCAACAAACCAACAAAAAGAGCCCTTCTCTTCGAGCTTATCTGAGCTGCTACTTGCCAAGTGAGATAAACGTGGGCCTTCGCAATCTGATTATCACAGTCATTTCACAGGCTTGATACCATCTTTAATCCGAGGGCCACTATGAAATTAAACTGGCTGATCTGTTAGGATAGATGCAAGGGTTGAATAGCTGAAGGATGAAAAGGAAGGGTGTAAGAGGGGAAGATGAAGGAATTTCTTTTCATTGTTTGGTTTATACAAAGTCAGACTGAATATTCATTGTGGGTGGCAAAGTCTGGAAGAAATGGTGATGGGGAAGAAATACAGCAACAGGAAATCTTCATTTGGGGAAGATCAGTTTGATCACACATATATTTCTTAAATCTAATGCCTGCAAATGTTGGATGGTACTTTCTTTCAGTATGCAGGTGGAATTTGCTCTCTGCTCCAAAATGAGAAAGGAAGAAACAGAGGTGGAATTTAAAACTGTTTCCATGGGTTTAGGGCATTCTCCAGCCGGACAAAGTGGATAAGATGCACCTCTGAATTGCAAAATGAGTCCTGGAGAGGAGAGTAATAGGTGCCTTTTACCCCAACCCGCAAAGGTATCCATGGAAACTACGTGGTCCTGAAGGAAATAAAATATCAGCACAGCCACATGGCCTTGTCCAGAAGAAGGTGCCCAGAAAAGGGAGAGAAGGATGAAGCCGCATCTGAACGTGGGCTTGAGGTTTGCATGTGCAACAATCACAGGAGGTATCTCATGAAGGAGGTGGTTTTCCATAACGCAAGACTCATCCTTCTAAACAATTCCCGCCCCATCACAGTCCCTAAGGTAAAACTGCCCCAAACTGTTGCGTACTTTTTACCCTCAAAATCATTTTTCCTCAAACAGAGGATGAATGGGAGGAATTCCAATCCATATGGTTTGATTTTTTCACAAGTGACAAACTAACTCCACCAGTTTGGTGGGCTGAGTCAGGTTTGCACTGATGTCAGTGAGATGAGAGGTTGGTCTTGGTGACAGAGCTGGTAAAGAAGTCCTCAAATAGGCACTGTCACTGTGAGCATCTGGTTCTCTTCTGGTTCTGTTTAACTTCCACCTCAGTAGCACCAGCTCCACAAAACCAGAAGCAGCAGGCTCTGATGGAGAGGTGCATTGGGTTGTAAGGCTTTCATGAAGGGAAATGGGGTTTTGTCATCTCATCTTTGAAGAGACAGTGCAGCAGTCAAGTGTTCAAGCTTGGCTTGTGTCAGCTTTTACAAATGGAGCGATGTGAAGAGTTAGAAATGGAGAGAGCTTTTAAACTCTGAGCAAGCTACAAATCGAAGGTGAGCCTCATTAATTTGGACACTTTGTGTGTGCAAAAAGAGAAGCATTTCACCTATTGAGAAACTCTTAATAGGTGTTGTTTTTTTGTTAAATTATCATATTAGCCAGCAGATAATTAACAAGCATTTTCTTAATGTGATGCTCTACTGATATAATCTCACTGTCTGTAAATCATCAAGCCACTACTCAAAAAAATGGGCTTTTAAATCATGCTGGGCATTATGGGCAGGAAATATAGGGCAGTTTTAATTTCTGGGGAACTTGAAGGGAAAGACCAGAATTTGTATCTGTTGGGGGCATGCATGGGGTGCCTTAAGGTAATTGAAGCACATAGGGCTGATTTTAAACCACTTTAGAGTACTTACGGCCACTGATACGTCATTATTGAAATGGCTTCCTTGGAGGTACTGTGGCAGAAGTTTAAGAGCAAATGACAGATCCAAAGTGATACTTTAGAGGAGATGGGGAGGGGGAAGATCCTCTAAGAAAAAAACCCATAGAATCATAGAATGGTTTGGATTGGAGAGGACCTTAATATCATCCAGTTCCAATCCCTTGCCATAGGCAGGGACACCTCACACTAGACCATGTCTCCCAAGGCTCTGTCCAACCTGGCCTTGAACGCTGCCTGGAAAGGAAAGTGAGCCAAGATTAAGCTTTAAGGTACCTTTTAAAAGTAGCACAGGATCCTTAATGACCACCTGATGTTCATAGAATCAGCTAGGTTGGAAAAGGCCATTTGGAACTTCTCATTGTCAGAAAGATGCCTGCTCCAGCATTATGGTGGTGTGCTGGTTCCAAGAGTAGGGAGCTGCTAATGCAGCCATCACTGCCTGGCTTGGACAGCAAAGCTTGGGGAGTTCCCATAGCACCAATCCCTACCACACAGCCTCTTTCATCTGTGGCCAGCACCACTCCTTATACAACATGCCAGAAGATATTGCAGGTGGCTCACCAGTAAACCCAGTGCTGGCAGACAGGCTGGAATTAGAGGCATGCTGATCCCATTTGTACATGAAGGAGCTCCCGCACTCTGCAGCTCAATGGTGTATGTCATTTGGGCTTCTACCAATTTCTACTTCCATGTAGCCATCAAAATAGCATTTAAGAGTGCTCTATGTTGATTCTAGTCCCCATCTGTACATTTCTTGCACAAAGTGACTTAGGAAAACTGTGGTTAAACCAGAAGTTGACCTGCAGTTTCCCAAGTCCTTCATGTTATTCCCAGCCTATCAGGACAATGTCTACACAAGAGCATGGTTTTCACTTCTGGACAGAGGTACCTCTGAGTTCTGGATACCAAACATACTCCCCTTTTCTGGGGTGTTTGATGGGGTATTTGACAATCGTTCCCTCCCAAGCATAACTGACTTGTGACTCATTTCCACCCAAGTGTGTCCTCCCAACTCTCAACTGGTGTTTCCTCACTGGAAAAGATCCCTAGTTCAGACTTCCCTACAGACACTCCTGGTGCCAGCCCAGAGAGGATCAGTAAGGCCAGGGATGGATAGGGTTTTGATTAACCTGCTCTAGTGGAAGGTGCCCCTGCCCATGGCAGGGGTTGGAACTGGAGCTTTAAGGCCCCTTCTAACCTAAACCGTTCTATGGCTCTATGAATATCTTTGCTCTTCCTGCAGAACAACCATGGGGTCATCGGCAGCAATTTCTGAGGTATCCTCATAGCTTCTCAGTTGTACCCCTGGAACTGCCAAATTACTTTCAGCCTCTTCTCATGGTTCTACTATTTCACGTCTCTGCCTTTCACATCATCTTTACCCTCTCTGCCTGCAGAGGAATTGGGGCAAGGGAGGATGTTGCAGGGAAGAGAGGTGGCCGAGGATGAGCTGAGCTGAGGCCAAGGCTCTTCTTGATGCTTCCTGTCCGCATTTCCCTGACACCTGCAAACTGCTCTGGCTCCAAGTGACACAGCAGCAGCTTTCTTCTCGGCATCCAGCCACTGTGACCGCTTGCTGCTGGCACCGTAGGCTCTGTGCCAGCTGGCCTGGGTCAGAGGAAGTTGTGCATGAATCAGAAAGTGAGACCAGCCAGAGCTCAGAAGCAAAGAGAAAAGTGCAAAACAGAGAGAAAACCTTCAAGGCCAAACTGTTTCAGGGGTCTGGGCATTAAGATATTAATCCTTCATTTCTAGTTGATAATCCACAGCTATGTAGAAAGCCCAGCTGCCCTCATGAATACTCATGAGGCTGCAGGCATGGAAACAGACCTCAGATCTTTTTGCTCATGTGGAAAGCCAACTACTGCTTGAATGAAATGAGACTCCCTTCTGATGGTCCACAGTGTCCATCATGCACTGTGATGCATCCATTGCTCAGCAGTTCTCGGCCCATCTGGCGAACAAGCATGAACCTATGCCTCCAAGGACCACAGAAAATTAGCTTAGTTCATGGAATCACAGAACAATGGAATGGTTTGGGTTAGAAAGGACCTTAAAGACCATATGGTTCCAACACCCTGCTATTAGACCAGGTTTCTCCAAGCCCCATCCAACCTGGTCTTGACCACTGCCAGGAATGTGGCAGCCACATCTTCTCTGGGCATCCTGTGCCAGTGTTTCACTATTGTCATAGTGGTATACCAGTACCCATTATGTGTCCACGTCCTTAAGGTATATAACCCACCCTTATATGGTCAGAAAAGAGCATGATGAATATCCTGATGTTCCAGCTGTTTTCCATCCTTCCTCATTTGGTGCATGGAGAGGGGAGGCAGAGTCCCAGTGCACCAAAAAACCAAAAGTCTTTAACAGTTCATTGCGAAATGCATTCTAAAAGGGAAATGCTGGAGAACAGAGAAGCCTGGATGGACACTGGTGAAGCAGAGCTTAGCTCCTACAGGCTGGAGATGTGAGAAGTGAAAGGCTGGTTTCACAGCAGGACTTTTACACAAGGAGGCTGGCAGGGGGTGGTTCATCTTGTGCCCCAGCCCTGGTACCACTGTGCCCTGGGTCAACACAGAGTGAGTTGGTGCTGCTCTGCCTCTTCCCAGCTCCCATAACAAAAGGAGGGACAGAGCTAAAGTCACAGCATGAGGATCAGAGTGAAAAATCACTCATATCACTGGATCAGAGTGCAAAATAAGGGGGGGGGGGGGAAGGAGGGAAATACAGCTCTCAGCTTGAAAATGTGTGTTGGGAGGACACCAGGACCCAAGCATTTGTGACATGCACTTGGCACTTGCTTTTATATCCAGCAACAGAAGGACTTGTTAGAGGCAAATAAAGACCACTGGGAGCCTTCATCCAGAGCTCAAGCAGTGAGTGGAAACTCTTCTATTAACCCTCCCTCCCTGCCAGCTCCTTTCCTTTTCTTCGTTATTCCACCTCTAGGTCACAGCCAGCATCTCAACTGGAATTACCTCCGGCTGCTGCTGAACAAGCTGTGACCTTTGCTGCAGAGATTCTGGGGGTAGAGTGTCCTGGTTGATCAGTGTGAGCCAATGCACCCTGGCCTGCTTCTTCCTCCAGCCAGCAACGTGATGGGGTGAGGAGGGGGAGGTTGTTACAGCAAATCTACTCCATGATTTATGGGAAAGGAAAATCCATTTGGAATTTAAAACTGCTATTAGCTCCTTTCGGCGTGCATGTGCCTGCATGTGTATAAAATATATATACAGAATATAAACCCTTATAAAAAATAAAACATAATAAAGAGGGGAGGGGGAAGGGTGTTTGCAAGCCTTGCAGGCACAAAGCACTGGAAATGTGCAGCAAGCTTTATAATTACCATAGCATTTGGGCACAAAAGCTCTGAGTTGAATTGCTTAGCATCCCTTTCTGTCTCCCTGCACTCTTCCTGCATCACAAAGCTCTGAAGCACCATTTGGAGATTCAAAAGGAACATTTTTGTGAATGAGATAATCAGCTCCGACTAATCGGCCACGTGTCCCAGCGTGTAATCCATACACCTTCCAAGGAAGGGAACAAAGCCCTGTCCAGTTAATCCCCTTGGGTCATGCCTTGAAGTGTGTCGCGTGGGTCCTATGGCAGGAGAGGAAGCAGGAAGGATTATGCTGTCAAGAGCAGACCTATGCCTGTGCTCTTACATCAACCAGGACCTCATTATGCATAATTCCAGGTAATGAACTCCAGGAGGGATGCTGTGCAGCAGCGAGCCATTTGTCACACTCAGGGCTCTATAGTGATGGTACAAACATGACCCTATTGACCAGCAATGCAGAATCCACGTGGGAAAGCACCCACTGCTGCAAGCCCCAGAGCCCTGTGGCCGGCAGATGGGGCAGCCTGGGAGGTACATCTCATCCATGAGATTGCCATCCCTTCCATCACTTGAGAAAAGATCTTAGCTATCACTTTGTATGCTGGCTGCGAGGTGAAATCACTTTCCAGCCCATAAATGGTGCCAGGCAGCTACGCTGGGAGTTGCGGAACCCGGGGGAAAGGAAAGATGGGGCTGCTTGAGGCTGTATCTTTGTGCTTGAAGTACCCAAGAAGAGGAGCTTTACAGGGGTCTGGGCTGCTCATGCATTTCACACACAGAGCCACTGGATCAAACAAAGAGCAAAACCCATGAGCAATCTCAGGAGCTCTTAAATCCCGTTTCCCCATTGCTATGGAAGAAGTGTAGACTGTGTGGGGAAAGGTGAGCAGGAGCATGACTGCACTTGTGTGTGTTTGTGGTTGGCAAAGAGCACGTTTCTGACCCAGTGTCCCATGCCACATCATCTGCAGGGGTAAATTTGTTGGCAAAAGCAAACTTAGAGCCTCCTCGCTGAAAGAAGCACTCAGGAATGGTGAACATCCATCCTAGGGATTCAAACTTGCTCTGCTGTTAATGGACTGCACCTCAGAAAAGGCAAAAAGCTTCATTCTCTATTCTTCAAAATCCACCCTGAAAAGAGAAGCTGTTCCTGTTACACTGCAGTGAAAACAACACAGCCAAACAGCTTTGGAGACCCCTACTCCCTCCAGACAGAGGAATCTCTCTCCCTGAGATGCTCACATCCATACACGGATGACTCTCCATGACTCTCCAAAGGGAGCCATCAGTCTCTTCCAAATGCTCACCAGTAGTCAGCAGTGATAGGCAATATAATAATCCCTTTTATTGGGTCAATACGTCAGCTGGAAAACAGAAGCTATTCCTTTCTTTAGGTGATGGCCAGAGAGTGACCTATGTGAGCGTGCAGGCAGGTACATTATAGCTGTTTGGTTGGCCCGCTTGGCAGGACGGTGTATTTACCTCTCTTGGTTTGTCTCTTGATGCTTTATTGCATTCCCTGTTTTGTGAGCAGCCTTAATAAAGCATCTTTCTGAAGGGCTCTCTTCTGCCTAGTAAATATCCTCCCCCATCTGCCAAAGTAGATAGGGATCAGTCAATCAGAGGAAGTCCCTTGGGATGCCATGGGGCATCAGTCAAGGTAAGGAACCAGACAGGCAGGTGACAGCAGAAGGATTGCAATGTTTCTGCTAGGAATGATCCCCTTCCCTCCTGATGCTCAACAAAGAAATAGAAACAAGAGGATGGGAGAGTCCTCCAAGCATGGGAATGGTTTCCTCTCTTATCCTCAGCCCTCTGGAGGGAAACAGGCATCGCTGGAATCAGCCACACGGGTGGCTTGGTGTAAAGAGCATTAACACAGCAGAATGCCTTGGGCTATGCTCCAGACAGACATTAAGATCTAACCGGAGATTGAGGGATACCACACATGCGAGGATTTGGGAACCTTTCTGTTGGCATATGGGTCAGGACCAGGGTGAAATAATATCCATGGGTAATGTTTGATGGTGCCTTGCTGGCTTTGTTCCCCTCAGGAACCGTATGAAGCATCTTTTCTAGGTGATGAGCCAAAGGATGGCACCAGTTGGTGGGTGCAGGAGCTGCCTGTTGTGAATCCAGCCTGGGTCTGCTGAGTGTCAGACAGGGCATCTCTCCTCATGGATAGAGTTTCACTACTGATAAAGCCTTGACAAGGTTTTATCGCTCCCTGTGCTTTCCAGCTTTTCAAGCCTGTCTCATATTAACTCTTCGATGCCTTTCAGAAAGCAAAGAAACAATCCAAAACATTAATTTATTGTTCCATTATGAACACATTAAAATGTCAATATCTGCCTTTGGTGGCCTGCAGTGCCAGATGGGAGCATGGAAGCTCTCATGGAAGGAAGCTGCAACCATAAGTAACAATGACCTTTTAATTGGTCCATTATAAGGTCGGAGCCTGGCCACCACATTGGGGGAGTTCACTAAGCAGTTAATCCATTTAGCAGAGACCGGATCTTTGGAGAGGATGTAAGTGGTGTGGCTGTTGTATAAGCTGCATTTGAGAGTCATTAAAGGGTTGCTTTCTGCAGGAAGAGTCACATTTTAACAGCATTAGCTCCCAGCTCCACCAGGCAAGCCCTTGTGAATTATCCCACACTGAAGCTGCAGCTATAGATTTCATCTTATAGTTTCATGTGTATAACAAACAACAGCTCTCAGACATCCTAGAAGAGGACTTCTAATGCAACCGGCACGTGGGAGCAGACAGTACATCCAGACTTGGGACTGGATTAAACCCAAGCTCTCTGCAGATGGCTCCTCTCCAGCTGGATGGAGGACAAGAGGCTGTGCGTTGAGTAGGGTATTCACAGGCTGTGTTTCATTATTTGGCTCCTTGAGTGCTGACCAACATCAGGAACAGTCTGCAAGTGTGCATCCAACATGTGCTTCCACCTCTAGTGGTTGTGGACAGTGCAGGTAGCTCTTTGGACAACTGGTCCAGGCTCCTCCATCACCACATCTGTGAACAAGCTGAGCTTTTTCTGTGCTGGTACCCACACTGGAAAGGCTTGTTGTAAAGGGGAAGCATCACCTTTTAGTTATAGAAACCCCTGACCAGACAGCACCTGCCAAATTCTGTCCTCTAACATGGAGTTCACATGTAGCAAAAACCAATGACAAATTCAGAAGGAGGTGGGATTAGGCCAGGGAAGGAGATGAGGCTGCATCTCGTGGGTGACAGGGTGACTGGCACCCTGTTCTCCTGCCCTTCATGGTGGGGATAATTATCAGGGGAAGGATAAGAGGGGCCATTCATTAATACATAATGTGTTTTAAGGCCCTTCAGTGGTTAAATGGTAGTCAAGCCTATGCGGGAAACAAATGCTAAAATCTGAGAGCATGATTTGGAGCTCCAGGTTGTTCGCTGTATGGTGCCAAGAACTTAAAAGGCCACATGGCTACAGGCAGGCCCCGGACACAGGCTTGTAAATCTGGCTTCAAGACCCCCCCAAAGTCCTTTATGCAGGTAGCACATCAAGATAGTGGAAGACCAGTGTGAAGACCAGCAAGCAGCACTTCACCACTGCATGGGCTAACTGAAGAGATGCTACAGAGAGAGAACCTGAGTTAAACTTCAAAGCCAACAGAACTAGTTCTGCTTCCTCCCCCATCTGCCCTATCTGCCTTTCCTTCTGGTGTATCTACACCAGGCTGCTGTCCTCTTCATCTTCCAAAAACGATTGTAGCTACTTGCAGGGAACCCTCTAGAACCTCCATGGACAAATCCTAGCATACATCCAAAGACTCCCGAGTTACCAAAGAAGGATAAGGATAGACGGTAGTGCTGGACCAGCAAGCACAATTAGACCATAGGGTGCCTCCATCAGGCTGCAATGTGGCAAACCCCTGCAAGCCCTTTCCTGAAAATGAGGGGAATCACGGTGTAAGGGACCAAAGGAATGAAAGCTCATGCTAGCGAGATGCATGGCCAGTGGGGTGCCCTCATTGCTCATGTGTTCTGAGGTTACACCAGGGTTACAAGGCAGACTTGAGCCACCCATCGCTTCTCCTGTCAAGCATGGAAGAGGGATGAACTGCCCCATTGATACAGCTGGGACTTGCCCAATCTCCATCCATTCATCCTTGCACACTCCTATCCCTCTAAGTTTCTTTCCCCCAAAGGAGCTAATCATCGTGCTGCCACCACCTCCCACCCCGGACCTCATCTGTACGGTAAACCCAACTTTCACGCTCAGAAGCAGCCCAGATTAGTGCCTTGTAAATAGAAGCATCTTTGTGCCCAAGCACTGACCTTTGACTCAGCTCCTGACCCCAGCAGATTTGATGTGCATGCCTATTTGTCTTACTGCTCACTGGGAGGAAGAATAGGAGAGGGGAGGTGGCACACAACTGGGAGCTGAATGGAGCAGGGCTCTATTCTTGGCTCCATCTCAGACTTCCTCCCTCACCTTCAGCAATGACTGTCTATTATTGGGTTGTGCAGTGTCATACTCTTCTGTGGTGGGTACCCACTGGAAGTGATTGTAGCAGTGAGAGGATCAAAGGGTGTTGGATGTAATTTGGCTGGAGACTGTATTGCTGCACTTGAGCCTAAAATTGACTTTCCAGAACCTCAGATGGCCAGAGACTGGGAGGGAACTGTGCAGTTTTACTGCCATAGCTTCATCATCATCACACCACAGCTCTCTGGAGCACAGCCTCCTCCTCCCCCTTGCAGGTTAAATCCAGACCCTGCATCTGCACCTCCCTCCTCATCACTGGGGACTTACTGCCACCCCTCCATCTACTGCTCCTGTACACCTGAGTCCTGCCATCATCTCTGCACAACCCTGCCACCTCTCACCCTCTGGCTCATCTCATCCTTTCCCTGCTCCCTTTCTTTTCCTCTCCTCTCCTCTGAGGATTAAGAAGCAAATTTATTCCATTTCTAAAGAGACACCGAGTCCCAATTATTCTCCATCTTCTGCTCTCTCCATGTCTTAGCTGTCCCAGAGAGTTGGATTCCTCCCCTTATCCCAGTCTCTGCAGGAATTCTCTCTTACAGAAAGTCAAGGTACAGCTTTACCATTATAATCAATGTTTCCAGTATGACTAATTGTGTCTCCTGGAAGAAGGACAAGCCAAATAATCCATTGAAATGGGGGGAATGGGAGGGATTCGAGAACTACTGAGGAAAATGCTGACACAACTGTGTGATGGGAAACTCATATAGTTGGCTCATACTGGGGCAAGGCTCAATGGGAAGATTTCTAGTCCCTACAGCCATGCCAATGAGAACTCTCCAGTTCATGAATCACAAAGAAATGATGCCATTCTGGGCTGGATTTGTGACGGTGAGCATCAGGCGATACACTGGTGTGAAACCTCCACCCAAGAGGTCTGTGCAGACCTTCAAGCAACACACAAATAATATCATCCAGATACCAGCTCCAAGCCCATTACCTAAAGAGATTTGCTGGTCCTAACCCCATACCATTAGGGCAGGAAGAGCAATGAACTGCTTTTAAGACATGGGGTTGCCATTTGCTTCATCATCAGCCTCATATCACCCACAACTGTATTTCAGACCATCCAGTGGCAGAAAGAACAGGGGAGGACAAAGCTGAACATATTCCCCGCTGGGGTGGATGCGCTGTCCCCCAGGCTGGATGTAGGTAATGGTCTGATTCCACTCTCAACACCACAAAGGTCAATGCCCAAATTCTTAGAACTCATTTGAAAGTCCAGATACAAGATTAATTTGACCTTAATTGCTTTCAGCACTAATGAAGTACATACACTTGGCTTTGCTTAATCAGTGAAACTTCCAATGGCATTAAAATGTCTAAGAATACAAATCCCTGGAGATTTAAAAGCAAATAGTTAAAATCAACTTAGATCCAATTATCATATAAATCACTAATGACCTGGGTAAATTGGAAGCTCTTTGGCTCAGCCTCCAGGGAAGCATAAACCAAATAAAAATGTACATGGTACCTGGATTAATACCCAGGCTCAGGGGACTTCATTGCAAATATTCCAATAGGATTTTTTCCAGTGACATTGTTACTCATTGCAAAACACCGATATTTCAAAACAAACCATTTCCACAGGAAGGTTTTGATGCAACTTTCAAGCAGGAACATTCATATCTTTGTGTTCAGCATCCAAAAGATATGTTCACTCAAGAATAGGCAATTATTCATTGCTGGGCACATTCCTCCTGAATACTTTAACTGGAGGGCAATTAGTTATTTCCAGCCCCATCTTTCTGTGATCTGCATTTCGTCTCGCTCATGGTCACAGTCTGATGTTCCATTTATAAAAAGAAAGAAGGAAAGAAAGAGAAGATGATTAAAGGTTTTGGTTTTGGTCTAATGAAAACAAACCTTACAGATGTTTGCTACATGTCCTCAGATGATCAGATCAAGTTTTCTAATTGAAACAATGAAAATAGAATCATAAAATCACAGAGTGGTTTGGGTTGGAAAGGGCCTTAAAGCTCATTCAGTTTCAATGGGCAGGGACCCCTTTCACTGGAGCAGGTTGCTCCAAGCCCCTGTGTCCAACCTGGCCTTGAACACTGCCAGGGATGGGGCAGCCACAGCTTC